>ML821970.1:48986-61134 GCA_009831015.1 Picea engelmannii
TATGCCACCAATTGGTTCTTGTTTTATATGTCTATGCATATATATTTAATGTGGTGTATGGTATTAAATGGAAAGGGGGCGGGTCGGGGCTTAGCCCCGACCCATGGTTCTTTACATATCATATAACCGTGTATTTAAATTGCACGCGGGTTTATAACTATATAGCCCGTGGATTATATAACCAATGTTTTATGCCATGCGCAGGGTTTTCTATGTAGCCCGTGGTTTCTATATTACACCATATGCCCACGACCGGAGCAGATGTTGGCACGGTTTTAAAACCGTTGGTCCTTTTTATTATAGCTTGAGGTTGTATGACCCATGTGCCTTAGTGCTAGGCGGTTAGGGGCTGGAGGCGTCCTAACCGTCCTACAGTTTGGACCGGTTTTTGGTTATGCACGGGGCTAGATTTTAACGCACATTTTGGAGCGTGTTCTTGGTTCATGCACACAGAGGTGCGTTTTGTAGAGCCAGTTTAGAAAAACTTGAAGGAGGAAAATGGAGGAGGCCTAACTTCTTCATTGTTTGGCCGATTGAGGTGCCGTAAAAGCCCAGCTAGGGGTTTTTGGACGTGTTGGATCCATTGGTGCTGTTATCAAGGCCATTTGAAGAATTCTTCTATAATTTTTTCACCATTGAAGTTTCAGCAAGCTCTAGGGAGCTTGAAGCCCTCATTGATGGAGGACATGGTTTGGTGAGCCTATGTTTGTTTTCTGTGATTGAATAATCATTTTTGGCTAATTAATATGCTCTGAACACATTGGGACAGGTTTTAGAGGTTGTTGAGGACTTTTACAGCTGTTTTTTCCAAAGAGAAGCTCAGGGAAGCTTATGGTTACATGTAGAAGAGGTCATGCTCGGATGAGCCATGATCCGTTTTCAGAGTTCTATTAGTCATTTTTGGGGTTTTTATGTGTTCTGATATCAATGGTATAGTCTATTTTTCCATTGGAGTTGAGCAGTAGCTTGTAAAAGAACTTTTGACTAATTAATCCCAGAGAGCCAAGTCCATTGATGGAGGCTCAAGGAGATGTAGCCCGGAGGGGTGTGAACTCCTTTATCATGTTGTGATTGTTCTGAGTTTTGATGGTTGATTTGCTACAAGTTGTGTTGCTGTGTATTTATTTCAAGTACATATTTAACCATCTAAAAGAACATTTTCTCACACATAAACATTTAAAGGAAGAAGCATAAACTTGGCAGATAATTTTATATTGCATATTTTAACACATGAAGCAAGGTCCTGTAAAGTTTATTTCAATGAAGTAGGGGTGCTTGCATAGCATAACAAGTCAGCCTTCTATTTTCAGATCAGGTGGTATCAGAGCATAGTTTGTTTTGCTCATGTGTTTGTCGTTGATAGCTTGAGATTTAGCTATTGGTTTTTGTGTTAAAGTTGGATATCTTCCCAGGATGGAGGAAGCTTCAAGTATTGATAGTTCTCATACATTTTCATTATCTAAAGAAGAGTTAATAACTATGAGAGATTTGATGAAATAAATGTGTGAAGATAGGAATAAGAACATTGCCCTTGAAGAGCAGTTGATGGCCATGAAGCAGGAGAAAGAACAGTTTCTTGCAAGGTTGCATGAGATGGAGATTCAAATCCATGAGGCAAAGAAAAACCTTACCAAGTACATGCATGAACATAAGGTATGCAGTGTTAGTTTATCTTCTAATTCCTCTAAAGATGAATGTTTTGGTGGTTTTGAGAGTCACACAAGAGGAATAGGGTCCAAGCTGATGTTTAAAATGGGCTATGAAGGTAGAGGTTTGGGTAAGCATGCAAAAGGCATTGTTAAGCCTATTGTTGTTGAATAAAGACCCAAGTATTGTGGTCTTGGATATGAATGACAAGATGGATCAAATTCCAAATTCTAGGAGACAAGGGAAAAAGTTCCAAGCATAAACTTTGTTTCAAGTTCACCTCCTCAAGAAGGCTTTAAAGGTGAAAGTTCAATCCCTCCATCATGCAAGGCTTGTGTTCAAGATGAATGTGAATGTGTGGAACGAACAAGTTGTGACAGTGATGAGGAAAAGAACACTGTTGATGGTCTTCAAAGAAGAGCCCGTAACTCTTCAGATTCACCTCCTCAAAGAGGCGATAAAGGTGAATGTTCAAGGTATAATTCTACTTATCATTCAGTTGCATTTGATTATGTTAAGCATGATAAATTTGGAAGAAAGAATCCGTGTACATATTGTGGTTTGTATAACCATCATGTTTCAAAGTGTTGGAAAAGATTGGCCAATTTCAAGAAACTTGACAAGCAAAGACAACGTGGAAAGAGGATGCAAAAGATTTGCACTCATTGTCAGAAGCGGGGTCATCTCATTGACCAATGTTGGACATTGCATCCAACTATTCGTCCACAGCCTAAGAAGAAGTTAGATAAGGATATTGGCAAGAATGGAATAGGAGATTCCATCATTGATGTGAGTCCAGATGATTCACAAGAGGACGATGTTCAGCAGAAAAAGTCACCGTTAAGTTGGCTTGGTAAGAAATGGTTGGATTTCTTGAGCAAGTGAGGCTTGCATTTTTCTGTTGTAAATGCACTTTGCAGTGTTATGTGTGCATTTATGAGAAGCATGATAAGTTGCAGCAATTTATATTTTTTGTATTCAACTCTTAGGAACCCATATGTTTTGGGGTTGTACTTATGTTTGTACTGGAAGGAGAGTTGAAGAGTCCTATACATGCATTTGTTTTTATGTATGTGTAAGCAGTGAACCTGGTGATGGTTCATCATGAGTGATTCATGATTTTTACATGATTATGTATCATGTTTATCGACTTGTCAGTTTGGGAAGGTTGATGTTTCAATGAGTCTCGACTGGTGTTGATGATTTTCTGACGACTATGTTGTGTCGATCGTGTTGTTCGACTTGTGATTAGTCGATGGTGTTTATTGACTTGAAAGTTGATTTTGAGTACACCATGATGCAGGAAAATGCCATGTCCTTTGATGAAATACAAGATGAGACAGTTTGTTTGAAGAACAAAATTTTTTGTTGGCATCATTTTTCAGTATGGTATAATTTGTTTTCAAGATTGATGGTTTTCTTGGCTTGTGACAAGATGTCGCAGGACAATTTTTGCAGCCATTGGAGAGTTGATTGTGTTGATGCCAAAGAGTTCGAAAGAGGGACTTGATTCTCAGTGGGAAGGTTGGCAATCTTCCAAGCACAGAGAGAATAGTGGGTCAGCAGTAGCTAGAGAGCAGTGGTTGAAGGACATAGCCAGTTGCAGTGCAAGGCATGTCAAGGTATTCAGGTGATTGTCGAAAATATTTTGATATAACTTGAAAGCAGACAGATAATCATAAGCTTTTGTGGGTCCAAAAGCCTTTCAGTGGGAAGGTGTGATCAAAATCTGGACTAGAGGGAAAAATTTTGCTCAATTTTCAAAGTGCTCGGAATGCGACAAAAATGGTGTCATTGCGTCTGTCTCGTCTTCTTGATTTTGGTGGTATAATTACTTTCTCAAACAGAGTCCATATGGAGAAGATATCACGATCTGTTCGTCAAGCCAAACAAGCAAAAAAATTAATGTTGACGGTACCAGTCCGTACAGTCCGTACAAGATACGTGGCAGGTCTGTACAGGACACGTGGCGGCTCTAGGTGATGACACATGTCAGGCAGATTTGGACTTTTTGGTGTACGGTTGGACCAATATGGAGGTGACACGTGTCACCACTAGAAGGGTGACACGTGGCACGAATGACGTCAGCATTTGACGTGGTGACCGTACGATGATGTGGCGGTTGACAAGTGGCAAGTTGACGTGGGCTTATCGACAATTGACACATGGCAAGCATTTGTTGGTTGATGGCTATCAAATCAGGAGGCACCACGTGTCCCTCATTTTTGGTTCATATGGTTGTTGTATAAAAATATTGGGAGTCCGTGGGGTTCGACCCCCGGACCTCCCCCCACTATACAAAGTCTTCGCCAAACTCCACTAACCATCATGCCGCCAATTGGTTCTTGTTTTATATGTCTATGCATATATATTTAATGTGGTGTATGGTATTAAATGGAAAGGGGGCGGGTCGGGGCTTAGCCCCGACCCATGGTTCTTTACATATCATATACCCATGTATTTAAATTGCACGCAGGTTTATAACTATATAGCCCATGGATTATATAACCAATGTTTTATGCCATGCGCGGGGTTTTCTATGTATCCCGTGGTTTCTATATTACACCATATGCCCACGACCGGAGCGGAAGTTGGCACGGTTTTAAAATCGTTGGTCCTTTTTATTATAGCCCAAGGTCGTATGACCCATGTGCCTTAGTGCTAGGCGGTTAGGGGCTGGAGGCGTCCTAACCGTCCTACAGTTTGGATCAATTTTTGGTTATGCGTGGGGCTAGGTTTTAACATGCATTTTGGAGCGTGTTCTTGGTTCATGCACACAAAGGTGCGTTTTGTAGAGCCAGTTCAGAAAAACTTGAAGGAGGAAAATGGAGGAGGCCTAACTTCTTCATTGTTTGACCGATTGAGGTGCCGTAAAAGCCCAGCTAGGGGTTTTTGGACGTGCTGGATCCATTGGTGCTGTTATCAAGGCCATTTGAAGACTTATTCTGTAAGTTTTTCACCATTGAATTTTCAGCAAGCTCTAGAGAGCTTGAAGCCCTCATTGATGGAGGACATGGTTTGGTGAGCCTATGTTTGTTTTCTGTGATTGAATAATCATTTTTGGCTATTTAATATGCTCTAAACACATTGGGATAGGTTTTAGAGGCTGTTGAGGACTTTTACAGGTGTTTTTTCCAAAGAGAATCTCAGGGAAGATTATGGTCACATGTAGAAGAGGTCATGCCCAGATGAGCCATGATCCGTTTTCAGAGTTCTATTAGTCATTTTTGGGTTTTTTATGTGTTCTGATCTCAATGGTACAGTCTGTTTTTCCATTGGAGTTGAGCAGCATATTGTAAAATAACTTTTTACTAATTAATCCCAGAGAGCGAAGTCCATTGATGGAGGCTCAAGGAGATGTAGCCCGGAGGGGGGTGAACTCATTTATCATGTTGTGATTGTTCTGAGTTTTGATGGTTGATTTGCTGCAAGTTGTGTTGCTGTGTATTTATTTCAAGTACATATTTAACCATCTAAAAGAACATTTTCTCACACATAAACATTTAAAGGAAGAAGCATAAACTTGGCACATAATTTTATATTGCATATTTTAACACATGAAGCAAGGTCCTGTAAAGTTTATTTCAATGAAGTAGGGGTGCTTGCATAGCATAACAAGTCAGCCTTCTATTTTCAGATCAGTAACACACTATTTCACTTAAATAAGTTAGATGTTGATGATATTATAATGTTTTTTTTTTAAATAATTGCTTGTTATATAACTAATGCTTCCATTGATGCGTATCTTCTAGGTCTTCAAACAAAGGGTAAAGTTGCATGCTCAGTTTGTGGTCCTAGGATGAGATCTCGTCGTTCAAGAAGTTTAGGAAAGTAGGTGTTTGATGAATATAGGCACTTTCTCCCTAAGAACCATAGGTATCGAAATACCGATAAACATCTTTTCAATGGGAAAGAGGAGAGTGGGATAAAACCATGAAGAATGACACCACACCTATGGAAGTTGGAATATAACAGATCAAATCGTCAATGTAAGTCAATATTCATCATCGCATCCAATATATTACATTTTTTAATTGTGTTGAATTCTCATGTCTACTTTGTGTAAACTAACAATTGTTGTGTTAATTTCATTTATGTAACATATAGTTGGTCGCCAAGGCATTGATCTTCTTCCCCGAGGAATGAAAATTTTCCCCAAACAATTCAGTAGGTTGCCCTACTATGAGAAACTAGAAATAACTCATTTGTTTGACACAATGCATATCGGGAAGAACACAACAGAAATGTTGTGGAGAATCTTAGATGGAAGGCGTGACAAAGAAAATTTTTCTAAAATTTGTAGTGACATTCAAGAAGCCAATCATGCAATGCTAAATATTACTGATTTAAATAGGACTAATGGAATCGATCGAAATAGCTTCCCATGGTTATTTAAAGAAGATGAAATCAATGTTGTAAAAGAGATCATTCGAAAAATTAGATTTCCAACAGGATTTGCTTCAAATATCAAGAATATATTAACAAAGAAAGGTGAATTTGGCGGGTTAAAAACTCATGACTGGCATACCTTCATCAAGGTAATTTCTTTCATATATTTGTTATGTATTGGTAAGAATCGATGTAATAATTTAAAATTTTGTAAATATATTGTTAATATGAAATCGGAAATTTATTAATGTGTCATTGTTTTGTTATAGTATGTTCTACCTCTATCTTTGCTCGACAGCTTTGACAACAACGTAAAAAAAGTTATATATGACCTTGGAAAATACATGAGGTGAATAACAACAGATGAATTACATATTATTATTTATATGTAATAAAAATGTTGTAGAAGTTGTTGATGACATGTGTTTTTCTTGTAATATTCATGTATACAATAGTGTCTTTGTTTAAACCTATTTTGTTCTCGTAACATTTGTAGGTGGTTTTCATCTAAAGAAATCCATAAGGAAGATATAAAATATTGGAAGAGAGAAATTCCTCATTTAATGTGTGTAATGCAAAAGTATCTACCTCCAACATTTTTCAATGCGCAAGAACACTACCTCATACACCAGGTTGAGGAGATTGAATTGTGTGGACCTATACACACAAGGTCAATGTGGATGGTGGAGAGACACCTGAAGTCATTGAAGGCTTTAGTTAGACAAAGAGAATGTCCCGAGGGTTCTATGGTGGAGGGGTATATGGTATATCAAACATTAGTGTATATAAGCGATTATCTTCCTGATTTAGGGAGGAAAATTAATATGCATTGCATTTGGGGTGTCAATAACATCAAAATATCTGAAGTGGAGGTCTTGGTCGAGAATGGTAAAATGAGGAAAGTGAAAGGTATTATATTATTTGATTTTTATCTATATTGTATTTCTTCAATTTATATTATACCTCCATCAATTATTATTATTCATTATTCTTACTAATTTATATTTTTTTTATTACAACTGGTCGAGTGTGGGATGCACTACATTTATACATTGCTAACAATATTGATTGGATGAAGATATGGATAGAACAATGTGAACAACATGATGGTAGGTTATCATGGGAAGGGGTGGCTACATTAATTAAAAGAGATCATCGTAATGAAGATCACAATATTACGCAAAGAGAGATTGATTTAGCATATGGTTTAAAAGATAAACAGGTAAGCATATAAAATTTTACCCGCACTTTCTATTATTACACAAAATGTTAATGTATTATTTTTTAATATTTATTAAGTTTAAATATGTTTATTAATTATTAATTTATTTTTTACTTGTTGGGAATATTGCAGTTGAAGCACCACAAAGATATGTAGTATAATGGTTGAAAATGTCGCGTCAAAAGCATGGATGACATGAAGAAAACCGCATATTCGGGGATAACTGCAGTGTTTCAAGTCACTAATGTTTCTTCTAGAAGTGACAAACATCCAAGACTAACAGAAAATAGATATTATGGATATTTGGATGATATAATCAAGTGTGACCTCAAATCCTTCAAGATAATTCTGTTTGAGGTCAAATGGTGTCATTTACGGATAAATGAACATGATCCTGAAACAACTGTTATTCAACATGACAATGGTTAATACAAGGACATTTGAGCTAGGTCTAGAAAGTTATGTTATTCCCAGCCAATGTGAGCAGGTATTCTATTGCGAGGTTCCTGGTAAACCAGGTTGGTCGTTTGTTGTTAGATATGATCCAAGAGGAAGGCCTGTAAAGCATAATGTACCGAAAGAAGATGATATTCAAGAACTAGAAGGTGATACAGAGGAACATGAGGAGGTAGACCGTGTATCGTCAGATGACGAAGTCGAAGAAGTTGATCGACCATATGATGTATATGATAATGCTCTCAATGACGCTATATCTGATTATCATATTATCAAAAATTATGACAGTACTGATGATGATGTTGATATGGTCAATCCATTCGACGGTGATTCTGAAATACCAGATGATGATACAGAATATGATGAGTTGTATGAAGAAGAAGATCAATGATATTCTTACATGTGGTGAGTGATTTGTACTATAAATCTCTTATGTTTTTTTTCTTTCATGTAATCTTAGTGTCGTTTTTAATTATAGTTGTTGAATCTAGATAGATTGGGTATTGGGGAAATTGAGAGTGATGTGAAGGGGGGGGGGGCATAATTAGAGCTTCCACCTTCACGTGGTTTCCCCTGTTTAGTAGAGAATGAACTACTCTCGAAACTAAGAGAAGCGCATGAAAAAGAAAGCACATAAAGAAAGCTCAATATAAATAGTTTTCTTTCGAGAAGTAGATAAAGAAAGCACATATAAATATTTTTTTTGTTTTCTCTTTATAAATCTAACTAATCTTGAATTTAATAAACTATGAAACATAGATATATAGGTAGTCAAAAGATAATCTAAACATTCTGGTTTCATTAATATGTAAATGACAGAAACTAGAAAAACAATGAAGCTAACCTGTTTGTGATCTGACATTAACAGTGAAAGGAACTTGTGATTTGACATTAACAGTGAAAGGAACTTGTGATCTGTATTATATAAAAGGTCTCAGTACAAAAAAAACATGGTATAGTCTCCAAAATCGAACCACCAGTCTTAAAATTGATAGGCTTTATATCCTTTACAAACAGTTTCAGATCCTGAGAAATTGGATCTGAAATACTAATAATAGAAAATTGTTACAAAAAATATTTCAAAAAGTATGGATCTAGTCCATTTCTAGAATTCGATTTGTCTTCAATCTTCTAAGTCTTCGATAGTTGCATGAAAGTCCTGATGTATGATGACAAGGTTGGTGTCTTTCTTCAATAGTTGGATATGTTCCTCAACAACTGTAATCAGTCTTCAATAATGATAGGCTAATCATCAACATAGCTACCTTGTTTGATGCCTCAAAACTCTAAAACAAGATGCCAAAATGTACATAACAATTTGTTTGAGATTACTTTATGCTTCATCACCAAAAATTCCCTTTGCTCGAGCACCAGATCTTCAAAATCTATTTTCAACAGTTCTGGCGGCTCTTTTTCCCAGAAAAATGCGAGTTAGTTGTTGAAAGACAGGGCTTTCAGTGGCTAACTATGTGTTGTTATGCTAATTATGCCACCGAAAAGCCTGTGTTTTTTAAAAAGATAAAAACTTCAAAAATGAGTCTTTTCCTTGATTATTTGGATTGATCCACTTGTAAATCTTGAGCAACCTCTGCAAGGACATGAAAATCTGGGTGTGTAGCTATTTTAGCTTTCAACTTTTTGATATTTTTCTTCAAATTCTTAGAAATCCAAAATAGCTGGTGATTATCCTTTATGATCCTCTTCTTCTTCTTCTTTTCCTTTACACTTTCAAGTGCCAATCTTTCCAAGGATGCACTGGTTTCTGCAAAATTATTTGATAGAGTCTCATATCTGGCCTTTATCACCCTCTCTATCACTTCCTTCTATGTTTCTCTTTGAGTTTCTTAATCTTATGTGATTTTCTAGATTTTCTCTTGCTTGATGTTTCTCCTTCATCATAACCTATGAACCTCTCAGTTTCTGGTGCTTGCTCCATAGAAAATTCTATGTTCTGATCAGCAGGGACCTCTTCTTTGCTTGTCTCAAAATAAAATTCTAAGTAGGGTAAGTTAAGTACATTTTCTTGCTTGGTCTGCTGAGTTGAATCTTGCTCTATAGCTTCCTTGAAAACCAATTTCTTCTTTGCCTTCTTGACTTTTGAGATGGATGTTGGTTCTTCTGAGAGTTGAAGGGTGATGTTTTATGCTTTAATATTGGCTCATTACCCCTTAATTGGGGCATATTATATTAGTAATTTAATTTTATTTATGTCGTCTTTAGTCCATTAGTTGTAATTATACCTCCTAGTCTCCTATATATACCAATGAGACATTTTCATTTGGAATCATCTTGTACTTGAACATTTAAGTGGGGTAAAAAAAGGTTGCCCCCTAGAAGAGGCTTATTATATGAAATTATCTCTTTTTCAAGGCGTTGAGTACTTTTTCTGAGGTTTTTCTATGCTATATTGATATTTGGTTCCTAACATATGGTATCAGAGCTCAAGGTCTTGGGGTTTCGCTACTACATCTAAGACACCTTGGAATTTTCACTATAACTTATTTTCTACAACATTTCAGAAGGAATGGCTTGGAATATATTTAGTAGATGGATCAAGGTATGCTAGGTTCGAAATTCAGCTCCTAAAGCCTTATACTTTCTGAGATACAACCTGTAAAAGATAGGGTTCTGGAATCATCCTGAATTGAGTCATTGCAGAATTTTCACTATAAAAAATTTTCTGTAATGTTTCAAACCTTGAAATCTAGAGGATATTTACAAAAATTAGTAATTTATCTATGGTAAAATGTGTCTCTTCTAGGTCATCTTAAATTTGTAGATACACCTTGTGTAAGATAGGGTATCTGACTAGTCTTATTGACTAGTATCAAGAAGGTGTTTTAGGTAAAACAATCATAACTTCTTCCTAGAGTTCCAAATTGAGTGGGAATGGTTTCATTGGATCATGGACAGTTTGTAGTATTTTTGGTGCAAGTTTTAGATTTTTATATCAATTATTTTGTGAAGGGCACGCTATACAAGTGAGATCTCCTAGAAAGGCCAAAAATGGGAAAGTTGTGGGGAAGTTACCATAAATTCCACTTGGCACATCCAATTTTGATCAGGCCTGTGGAATTATAGAGAAGAAATATCAAAGAACTACATAAAATAAATTTTCATACCCAGAAGGGCCGAAACTTGGGAGATACAACAGAAGAAATATTGTCTATCAGAACCACCTCAAAATCAAGGTTCAAAAGTGATACTTGGCCAACATGCCACCCAAAAAGGGAAATTCTACACCGAATAAGCCTCCAGAAAATCCTACTTGGACTCTTGATGAAGGTGAAGAAATGCGTAGGGACATAAATGATTTACAAAAGAAGATAGTAACAAAAGATGAACTACAAGAGATGATGGAGGGTTTAAAAGGGGATATCATGGAAGTATTGAAAAATTTTGTAACAGAGAAGACACCTAAAAGTGAAAATGCATCCCATGAAATTCATGATGAGGACACAAGGAAGGTGAATCAAGAATGGAGAAACTCCAACTTTGGTTTGAAGACCAACCATGTTCCTAAGATTGATATGAGGAAGTTTGATGGCAAGGACCCAATCACATGGATACTTCAGATGGAGCAATTCTTTGATCTCCATAATGTGGCACATACACAAAAGGTACGAATTGCCTCTTTATATTTAGAACCTAATCAACTTGTATTGTATTGATGGCTTTGTTCTCGCAAATCACTCGTCACTTGGACAATTTTCACGGAATAAATGATAGCACACTATGAGGATACAAGGAGCAATACCTTCTTTAGCAAATTGATAAATCTCAAGCAAAAGGGTTCAGTTACTGAGCACATTGAGAACTTCTAAAGATTGAATATAAAGGTAACCGATATTCCAGATGAGTGCTTGATTGATGTATTCATAGGAACTTTAAAGGATAACATTCAACATGAGGTTCGCCTTTGGGAACCCAAATCATTGGAGAATGAATTTAAGGTGGCAAGAAATGTTGAAAGTAAAACACCTCAACCTACAAGGTTGACACCTCAACAATTGGAGGAAATAAAATCAAAAGGTTTATGCTTTAATTGTGACATCAAGTACAGTAAGGGACATAAGTGTGGTGAGAAGCAATTATTCTATATAGATTGTGAAGAGGAAGAAGAACAAGAACATGAACCATATCAAGATGAAAACGTAGAAGCAATTTCGTCTGAAGAGTTGACTCCCACTATATCGTGTAATGCATTGGTTGGAATTAGCACTCCTCAAACCCTCAATATCGAAGAATACATCAAAAAGAAAAAGGTAATAGTCCTAATTTATTCTGGCAATACTCATAATTTCATTCACTATAAATTAGCCAAAGATCTCAATTGCTTTGTATATCCAATGCCAGAGTTTCAAGTAATGATTGCAGATGGAGGAACTATCAATTGCTCAGGAAAATGCAATAATATCAATCTTACTATGGGGG
>ML821970.1:63946-84068 GCA_009831015.1 Picea engelmannii
ATATTTCCAGAACTTGATGAGGAAGGAAAAATCATATTGGAGCCTGAAGCCATCACTGACACAAGAATTTGCCAGCTGAGGAAAAGATCCATTTCAGAGTATCTCATTAAATGCAGGAAACTACCAGCTGAAGATTCCACATGGGAAGATGAGTCTTTTATACAGAATCGTCCAGAGTTACTCAAGCATTGCGGACAACACTTGTCCTAAGGAGAGGGGCATGTTAAGCCCTAATATTGGCTCATTACCCCTTAATCGGGGCATATTATATTAGTAATATTATTTTATTTATGTCAGCTTTAGGCCATTAGTTGTAATTATACCTCCTAGTCTCCTATATATACCAAGGAGACATTTTCATTTGGAATCATCTTTTACTTGAACATTTAAGTGGGGTAAAAGGAGGTTGCCCCCTCAAAGAGGTTTATTATCTGAAATTATCTCTTTTTCAAGGCGTTGAGTACTTTTTCTGAGGTTTTTCTATGCTATATTGATATTTGGTTCCTAACATGATGGATCTCCTCCTCTTTAGATTGCTCTGAGGAGTTGGTATCTTTTTGATTGATTTCCTCTTTCCTTTATCAGGTTGAGTGTCTAACTCAAAACCTCCCCAAAATAGGAAGTGTTCCCATGTTCTTTCCTTCTTCCTCAATTCTTCTACAAGAATCAGTTTGACCAAACCAAAATGAAACAAGGTGTTCTGGGTATGGTCAGGTTTAGTTTGGACCTTGTGTGACATCTTTGTCAAGCTCTTGTGAAAATAATATGGTAGATTTAGAGGAACCTTTCCTATAAAGTGGGCCATAATTTTGAAGTGGTATAACATGGCCCTGTCATACCTTCCCTTTGTATTTATATACAATTGTATGGATTTGAGAAGAGTCTGCCACTTCTCCTCCAAATGAGAAATGGAGATATCCCTATTTCAAATGATGTCTTGGAATTCAGGATTTAAATAAGGTCTAAACTCTATATTCTTGGTGACTGTAGTTTTGAACCAATTTTTCCCTATTCTTGGCATGCCTGTAGCAGAGGCTATGGTTGCTTCATCAACTTGTATCTCCAAAGAGCCAACTATGGATTTGTTTCCATCATAATATTTTGCAAAGGATTCTGTGATACCCTGGTGGTAACCCTCTTATAACTTTTCACATAAGTGAGACAACCTGTATCTCATAAATACTGAAGAATCTCTGGATAATATTGTAAATATTGAATGTTGTAGAAATCCTTCCTGAGAGGTGGACCACCCCGTTTCTTACCCATATGAAAAACACAAAATAACCTGTAGAAACCTGAAATAGAGAAATTACCAATCGAAAGAACCTACTGGAGATGAAGAATAAACTCTGTATGATCAACTGGTGGAGGAGAAACGTTGTTTATAGGCATTCAGAACTCATGGAATTTGAATTTGAATGATGACCATAATGTTGATGTAGACATTTGAATGATTATTCCATACCCAATGATAAGGTCGTGTAAGCACACCAATCTCCCATAAAAACGATCATCCTCCCTTTATGACGTGTGTACTTCCTTTTCTCTTTCAAACTCCTGGAGAGGTGGTGCCCAAAACTGCTTATGCACTTTCAGTGGATCCTTCTTGTCTCCAAAAGTCACATTTGCCACCAGAAGTTTGAATTTTTGGTGGCTCCTTCTTGTTTCCAAAAGTCACATTTGCCACAAGAAGATTGACTTTTGAGTGGCTCCTTCTCAACTTCAAAACAATGGTTAACTGCCAAAAAAGACTTTTCTTTGATTTTTGAAAGCAATAAACAACAAATCAATTTATTTTGGAATTTCTCACTTATTCCCTTTTCTTGGAGACCATAAACCACAAAAATTAAAAATGACACGTATTCATGACTATGCTATCACCTAAAAATCAAATAAAATGACAAGTTTATTTTAGGAGATAACACCATGATTTTGGGTTTTCACTTCTATGATTGGTTATTCTTCTAGTCTTTATGGAACACCCTTCAATGTCTCTTGAATTATTGGTGTATATAATTGGTCCCTTTTGGTGTCGATTGTTTCCCAGGTCATCATTAGGTCATGCTTATGTTAAAGGGAATTTTTTAGCTTGTGTTGGACATTTCTCAAATATCTTTACCATCCATATCAACCTTCCCAGTGCCAAGTTGTACTTAGTGGTTTGTTCTCTCAAATTTGTTGTCTAAGACCTCAATTCACGTTCCTAATCTTATTTCTCACCAATTGATGATAGATACCTCAATGCCTTCCTTTTAGATAATATATTCCTATTAAATTCAACTCATTATTTTGGAAAGTGGATTTAGAGACATTTGCAGTAACTTGGGGCATCATCAGTGGTAAGTTCCATCACATGTGACAGTGGGTATACATGAATGACATCTGATCGATTAATTCTCCTAAGTGTTTTCCATCATATCATATGTTCACAGTTTATAGAATGTAATTTGTACACTTGTTATCACCTTGTCAATTAAAACAAGAGTTCTTAGGAAAGTCTTAGGTCTTTGAGGAAAATACATTAATCATACATGGAAATAGGATGGGGGAAAAATGGTAATCTATGGGTCCATCATATTATTAAATAAATCAAGGTATTACTCACATTTGATATGTAAAGAATACATATAAGTGTTCCACATTTTTCTCTAGTGCCTCAAAGAGATGATACAAAATACAAGGAGGGAAACCATTAGCCTAATCCCATCATGGGATTGTAAAACTACTCATTTGTGATCAATGATAAAGACACCGACACACGGTTTCATGATATAGAATCCTACTACTGAGTGTTGAATAGTTTACAACCCTATATATTATTAGAGATGTGGACACACACCCTACATTAGAGATAAGAAAGAAAAATAAGTGTGGACAAGGTTGACACTAGCACTAAAAAGAAGAGAACAGTAGTCAAGAGAATAGAGCAGGGATAACATGGGACTCAATGTATATAAATTAAGAATATAGTTGAAGATATTGCTACTACATTATTGGATATAGGGGGATCATCCCGTATAAACCCCCATCCTCTGGATCAGAAAAGCACAATAGTGGTAATTAATATAAAAATAAATAATCCAAGATCTAGGACAAGAGCCCATGTAGCCAAGAGTGGAGGGTAGCAAGGGAGAAGGAGGCACACACGTAGAGTGGAGGGTAAGTGGGGAGAAGTAGGGAGAGGATGAGGATAAGGAGGGAGAGGAGCATGAGAGAAGGAGGGAGAGGCGCACGGAGGAGGGAGAGGCGCACAGGCTAAATTTTTATTCCATAGACTTCCATGGAAAAAACCATGGTATGCAAAAATAGTCTCTAAACCCTATTTTGCCTCCATATTCAGCTATTTATCTCACACCTCGCAGGATAGTGATTTAGTGTCGTGTTGACTCTGTATTTGTTTTCTATTTTTTTTTTTTTACTTCCTTTTCTTCCAAAACAAATCGTTGAGTATGTTATTCCAATTTTTTCCTGCCCCTTCCAAAGAGAATCATTGAGTATGAGTCATATTGGTATATTCCCATGCTCATTCACCACCAAAGCATACCGATTTCTCATTTACCTCCCAAGCATAGTGATTGCTTCCCTCTCACCTTCCTACTCTGTTTCTTCTTCTTATGGGCATTCTTATTATGATATCTTCTGAATTCCTGATATAGAGTTTAGGGTTTACTATTTTTCTTAATCCCTCTTCTACATGAGAATAAGGAGCCCTCAATATAAGAATGAGGATAGGAATCCCTGAACCACTTGTCTAGAAGAGATCCTAGTATGTGGAATAGATCCTACCTAGTTTGTGCTAAACTGTAGGAAGCATGGTAGAGTAATAAGCTTCCATAATATAGCCCATAATCCGAGTATGCCCCCCTTATTATATTATCTCATCGTCACTCTTCTTATGGGCATTCTTATTATGGGAATTCTTGGTGGCAATATGTCCAACCTAAGTGTTAATGCTTGAAGTGGTAAAAAATATTGTCTAGTAGGTCATGGACTTTAAAAATATTGAGATGCAATATGTAGAATTCAATCTAGTCATGTTTTACCAAGATTGAAAAGAAATATTTCATAATAAAATCTCTAATGGTGAGAGGGTATGTTGAAAGCATGCATTTCTTGTGTTCCTTTAATTCTGTATAGGATCAAAATTTGACGATTTCGTAAGATACATCCATGATTAATAATCTACCTAGGATGTGATTAAGAAATATATGCAAAGATGAGGTGCATCATATGGATATGATATTTTAAAATTGCAACATATGGATATGATCAAGTAATCGAAGAATCAAAATTTAACCTTAAGAGTGTTATAAGAGAGGCAGAAACATGAGACTGAAACAAGAGTTGAAAATATTGTGATCTTTGATTGAGTTGAAAATATTGTGATCTGTGATATTGTGATCTTTGAAAATATTGTGATATTTGAGTTGAAAAGATAAATTGGATTGGCATAAGGTTCAAGTTCCCACTTATCCTACACTCCACTCCATCATGGAAATCTATAGGAGAGATAGACATAGAGAGGGAAAATTAGAGATGGAGTGAAATGGAAAATGAAGTAGGGTATCATGACAAAGATGCCATTAAACATTTTAAGGAATATAACCTTAGAGAGGTATGTAGAGAGTAGAATCTTGATGATGAGGGGCGATCCAAGAACAATACCAATTTTGAAGTTGTTTCTTTTTTTTGTACAGATACATGCAAACTTTCAGTTGGTGGGTATGATGGACCCCTAGGTTCAAAAATGAATAATTCCCCTTGCCACTGGATAGCAGGTTACGCTTTATTGAAGTCGGGGCCTCCAGTTCCTTCTTTCGATATGAATTCAAAAACGAAGAAGCCCCTTGCCAATGGATAGCAGGTTACATTGTCTTGAAGTTGGGGCCTCCAGTTCCTCTGGATCCAATCATCCATAGTTTTTTCGATGGCCATGCCCCCATAAACTGGCCTACTAACCCTCTCTCTATTAATTCCAGGGCGATCTTCATGGGCTCCTCCTCTGACAATGCTATTTTTGGGATAGCATTTAATATCTTGATGAATTTTGGGACTTCGGGGGGGGGATTTTCTTACCTTGGTTGTTGATGAGCTTCCTAAAAGCATCATCAACAGAGAATGGAGGGGGGGGAGCTGACTCCCTGCCCCCAGGAGCACTCATGGCAGCCTTGCTTGGATGCTCTTTCCTTTACCTATTCTTTATGTTAACCAAATTATGCAAATATTTTTTCAATGATAATATATATATAAATATATATATATATTATATATTATATATTATAATATACATATAAATAATATAAAAAAAAAAACAACATTAAAATAAAACCATCCCCGAGGTGTAGGACAGTCGGTGACAGAGTGTGTTGTTAAGTCACTCCGTGTTGAAAATTCACTGGTTCGAAACCCGCGGGGATAAAAAATCCAACCATGTTAAGGGTTGGTGTGGCTCAGGTCGGGTGTGATCCCCAGGTGATTTTGATGGCTTAGATTCCCCTGAGTCGCAGTTTCTCAAGCCAAAGGTTAATCTCAATGCCAAGAAGGCCTGGACCAATTAACAAACAAAAAAAAAACATTAAAATAAAACCAAAACCAAAATCGCACGCTCATAATTTTTGAGTTGGCCCGAATAGCTGCACATTTGCACGCACAAAGAGTGGAGGGTAGGGTAGTAGGGGATAAGGAGGCACGCATGGTAGAGTGGAGGCTAGCAGGGAGAGGAGGAGAAGAAGGAGGGGTGCACAGAGGAGGGAGAGGCGCACCTGGCCCGAATAGTTGCACGTCTGCACACACACAGAGTGGAGGGTAGGGTAGCAGGGTAGAAGGAGGCACACACGACAGAGTGGAGGGTAGCAGGGGAGAAGGAGGGAGAGGAGGAGGATAAGGAGGGGTGCACAAAGGAGGGAGAGGCTCAAGGGATAAATTTTGATTCCACAAACTTCCCTGGAAAAAACCATGGTATACAAAGATAGTCTCTAAACCCTTATTTTCCTTCCTACTCTACTTCTTATTCTTATGGGAATTTGTATTATGATATCTTTTGAATTCCTGATATAGATTTTAGGGTTTAGTATTTTTCTTAATCCCTCTTCTACATGAGAATAAGGAGCCCTCAATATAAGAATAAGGATAGGATGTGATTAAGAAATATATGCAATGATGAGGTGCACTTATAGATTTGGATATAATTGTCATCTCCTTCTATGTACCAACTATTGATCAAACCTAACACGACTAAGTTTCCCTTAAAGAATATTGGGCATGGTTTATAAAATAGGAGAACATAAATAGGATCTAAGAACACCTTGCAGAAATGTTTGTAATGATCCAAATACCATATCTCCACAACTTTTGATAACCCATTAAAAGAGGAGGAAGATAAATATATCACATGTCACAAATGTTTAGGAAAGAAAGTATAGTGTAAATTGCATTCAATATAAATTTATCTATGTGAAACTAAAGGGATTGTTCATAGTCCTCCCTTTCCTTAGTGATAGTCCTCATAGTCCTCCCTTTCCTTAGTGATTAGTGATAGTCCTCCTAATCAACCAAAGGACTACATTGAAACAAGGGGGAATCTTTGGCTAGGTTGCAACTTTGTGAAATTGAGATAAATATACCATGTAGTTCATATAGATAGGGTCCATTGTTTCTTTGCTATATAATAAATTATAGCAGTTTTGGTGCTCTTTAATATGTTTCTAAAAACTTACCAAAAGTTTGATTAGATGGAATGCCAATGCTTAGAGATATATCCAACACATGTAACAAGTCGAAATCAACTAGATAAACATGCCGAAATCAACTAGATAAACATGGGAAAACATATCCAACACATGTATTCAAGGTGAAGTCATGACATGGGATTTTCTCTACTAGCCCATCTTTCACCCGATGTTAATCTAATTTTGATACTCTCATGGTATTAAATTTTACATGGTAATTTCCTAATATGCCTCCTTGAGATTCCCACAAGTCTAATTCAATTTCAAGTATTCAAGAGGAAGTTAGGTCCAAGATACCAAAACTTATTGCTTTTGGTGTCTTTTAAGTGCGTGAAATTGTACAGATTTATATTTGTCCAATATTTCCATGGCATGTATACAATTTGTTCTTGAACAACTCGGGTCCATCTTCTATCCAATCCCATAAGTTTCACTCAATGTTTACTTTGCAATCATTAGATATGACTATTTTACTAAAACCACCTATTTAAGCCTAGTTTGGGGATTAAACAAAACCCTAACTTGTATAGCCTGTAGCTCGGAAAATATGATGAACTAGATTTTCAAATTTTCATGCAATGTACTTAGTTATTTCCTCTATTGATCCTAAAATTTCCATGGAATTCTAGTGATCCTAAAATTTCCTCTATTGACATTAAAATTTCCATACTATGAAGATGTCAAAGACACACACTTCCATTCTTGCAAATGTCTCCTCTAGGTCATCGTTTTGAATGATACAATATCCATACACCATGAATAGTGTTTGGAACTAATTTCTTTCCATCATTTTTTAGATCCTACAATATTCCATGGAAACCCCATACAAAACTTCTCTGATACCAATATGATATATAAACTATAGTCTATCATGGCTATTACATTGGACACTTTGTTACAAGACATCTTAAATTGTACTACAAAATACCATGAGATTATACTCATTTATACAATGTTGTCTTATGATCAAAATGTAATATTACAAGTATATTAGTCAAAATATTCAAATGAACTGATAATATAAGAGAGAACATATATTAGTAAAATGAGCACACCAACACAAGGAAAGACAATATGTACTATGGGAAACCTGATTTGGGAAAAACCAACAAGAAAATGAGCAATTCACCTTATTGTTTACAAAGAAGCATGGACTCACTATGGAGTTACAATAGACACTATCACTTGTGAAAAACTTCTATAAGGTCCTTTTCTACCTTTGTTCTACTCAAATATAACAATCATTTTCTCTATTCATCTATATTACAACTGCCTTCTTCAACATTTGGTGTATCGAGGGAACCTAATGCTTCTACATATAAGAGAAATCCTTTTCACCATATAACCTACTCACTAGCATGATAAAATCCCTCATGAGTTCTCATAAATTAGAGGTGGGATACAAATTAGATGGGAAATTCTAAATTATTTCTTCTGTCTTCACACATAATTTTGGCCCAACACCTACACAAAATACTAAGTGAAGAAAAACTTTGTGTTTTCTCAGAGGTTGGACTCCGACCCTAGATGCAAAAGTCTTACATGTCAAGTTATCTTTTCAATGTTTATCTTTAGCTATACTATAATATGAACATCGTTGGCCTAACATTTCCTTCTCCCTTGATGGAGTGTAGGTACAACCAAATATGTATCTATCAGACCTATCATCCAGCTCGAGCGATGAAATTTCGAGAGGGACAAGGGAAAACATATCCAACACATGTTACAAGGTGAAATCAACTAGAGGTGAAAAGTTCAAAAGAAAGTTTGGTAGGGGCATGAAATTATTTCTTGATTAAGGAGGATCATGCTCTTATGATGATGAGAGCATAGGTGACATCGAGGTTCCCTTGAGGTACAAACACCTACTGAAATAGTGGGTACCCAAGGAACTGCCAGAGTTGGACACCGACTTCTGTTTTAATGAGAGGATGCATCGCATTGCTCTATCATCCATCCATGGCCTTGGTTTATTCTCCATGGACAACATAAAGGTAAAATATGGTGGATTAGTTGAATTTTTTGAGTATGTTGGATCATGTTACACTTATGGAGTATGGTTGAGGCTGGTCCAATATATGCCTAGTATGCGGAGATACGCACTCGCCACAAATTATATACAACTTAAAGACAATAATAAAAATAAAGGAGCGACTATGTATATTGATGGAAGGCCAAAGGCATCAAGGAATATTGCAGGTATTATAAACAGTACAAGGCCTGCGACGACAAGAAAGGAACCCAATTGCATTTTTGAGGAGCGTGAAGGTAATAGGATATTTGTATGTGTGGTGAAAACAATAACGGTATGCGAAGAGTTGTTGGTCGATTACAATCTGAATCGAATTGACCCAGGAACGTATTCTTTTGCTATGGTAAAAAACCCATTATACCGAAACTTAAAAAGGGATTACTTAATTTGTGAATGTTTCATTTGTGACGAAATTTTATTTTATTTCTGAATGTTCCATTTGCTAATTTTTTCTCGATGTTTCATTTCCAAATATTTGCTAATTTGTATGTGTCAATGTTTCATTTGATAATATTTGCCAATATTTCATTATTTCATATATTATTTCATTCTTCTTGAAATTTTTCCAGAGTGGTGATCGGGGCAAAGGCCTCATTCCTAGGATCGTATTGACAATAAATGATGAATATATAAGTGATGAAGATATATTTGATTCTAGAGGCCCCTTGCAGACAATAGAATTGTCCCTAAGAAAGGCCAATAGGGAATTCTGGGATTTGGTCATTGTTGGGCTGAAAACTGTTGAGGATTTCCAAAGGATAGCTGAATTATGAGTTAAGATAGTAAATTATGGGGTAAGTCATGTCATCTAACAATATCAATTTTTGGTGTAAAATTTTGTAATTTGATATATGCAATTAACACATATTTCTCATTATAGAATTTTGTGAGATCGATGAGAGGGGAAGGGGAAGGTCCTGGTAGTAGCAACAGGACTCAACAACGAACCCGCATGGCCACGTAGCCACTAGGCTATTTCCCACCCCAAGTGTGCCACATGAGACCGATTATATACCTTCTAGGGGTGATGCCACACCCCCACAACACACACCATATCGTCCAGGTGGTGTACATGATCATGGAACTGATCACTCTTCTATTGATTGTTACCCTGGTGCTACATGTATTCAAAGCACAGGAACAACAACGGTGTCATTTTTGGTCGACGAGGACATGGTTCCTCTAAAAATAGTACAACTACCAGGTATTTAATATATGCCTTTATCGAGATTCTTGTTATATAATTGTTTAAACAATCACATATCAGTGAGATTTAAATTACTAATGGTGACGATGTATTACAGGAAACAATGTGTTCTACAATAGTTTGCATGACTATGCATTAGAACTTTTTGGTTCGACCATTCAACTACGATGGAATCGAAAAAATTCCAAACTAAAAAACCTACTTATCTCCAGACTGGTTGGCGAGTTTGGTGACTCGTTCAATAATATGGAAGTCCTAAAAAGGACCGGAAAGTATTTGAAACATGTTAGAGAGGCGTATAGGAATAAATTAGTACAGGACCCCAAGTGCAAACACCCTTTGGTTGTCCCCGAGAGGGAGTGGAAAGAAATTATTCTCGATGCAAGAGAATTAGCAATGAAAGCATAAGGGAAGAAACCACCTGGCCCTAGAACATAAGAGGTGTTTTCAATTTACTATGATGGTCTTTTTTTTACTTTACGAGGAAAACAATCAATATCTAACATATTTCAAAATATTGCATAGACTCCAAGACACTTCCAAGGAAACAAAGGAAAGACAAGACAAACACGACCAACATAAACTGGGCCAAGGTGGTTATAGGAGATTGAAGGCACAGGTTGTAAATGCCTAAACATTTTACTTTTTTCTTATCATCGTCACAAAATATGTAATTCATTGGAGCTAGTGCCTAATGATTTTGATATTGCTCAATGCAGGGGGATTTGTTAAATGAGGAAGCCACAGAAGAAGATCTAAAGGTCGGGTTCACGTAGGGTTTTGATGGCGTGGTGGCATGGCATAGAAGCTTGGGGAAATCGCCATGTGTCTCTCTCGAGGACATGGTAAATAAAATGAAATTAAAAACTTGTCGATTAGTTTTTACTCATTAATTACTTGTAATGTAAAATATATTTTTTATTCATTTAAAATGTAAAATAATGTGTCTTTTCCACATTCACAGGAGAGTAACAATGCTACCAATGATCCTGATGTACCGGTCGATGAACCACATACCGACCCCCATATTGATTCAAGTGTTGTTGCCGAAGGACCATTACATAGTGGTATGCGTGCATTTTTAATGTTTTTCCATTTTTCAATGAGTATTAATATTTAGGGTATATTTTGTACTAAATACTTATATTGTTTCATATGGAAGAGCGTGTAGATGTTGATCAAGAGCAGATATCAACAAGAGCAGAAACAACAATGTGGCCACCAACTATTGTGTCTATTGCACTGACTAATCCAGCTATAAAACATTTTAATTAAATCTGTATTAATTAAATTTCCCTAGGAACAATGAATAACAATGTCACTTGAATTTTTTGTTGTTGTTGAAACAGTGGATGCCCATGTGCATCCTCAACCTCCACGCCAAAATACTAGAAGTTCATCATGGCGTGAGGTGTTGAGTACTTATGATGCAACACTTCAAGAAGGCCAAATAATTGTGGGGGATCAGTTAAATTATGATGATGACTTAATTTGTGCTTTCATGGAGACCAAGAAGAAGAAGAAGAAAAACAAATGATTAGACATTTTATTATTAATATAAATCCAATATATTTATGGTCCAATGTAATGTATTTTGTTTTCCTACATGTCATGAATGTTATTTTCTTTCATGTTTTTTGTTTTAGCACATGGCGATGAATGTTTTTTACTTACATTTAATATTACTGTCATTTCTAATTATAGTTGTAAAATATAGATAGATTGGATATGGGGAAATGAGAGTGATGTGAGAGGGGGGGAGGGGACAAAAGAGATTCCAACTTCACGTGGTTGGTCCTATTTAGTAGAGAATAATTTATTCTCGAAACGAAGAGAAGCTCATTCAGGTATTCATCTTTAGTGATTAATTTTTAGAGGTTGTTACATCTTTAATTACTATTCTGAAATATAATTAAGTCATTTGATGAATCGTGGGATGGAGAGGAGAAGCATTGGAGGCACCCCATCACTCAAAGGTATGGATCTTGTTAAGGACTAGTTTAAGGTGATTTTTTGTTGATTTATGACTATCATGATATTTCGTAATGAATGTGGAGATCAGTGATTTTTTTTAGGAAATTTGGATTTAAGAAGACAAAGTTATGCTGACTCCACAAGTGTTAAGGATGCATGGCAATGGGAACATTCCCCAAGGTATGTATCTCTATCCAACATTGTTGCTAGCCTAAATCAATGTAGTGACCCTGAGGTTCATCATCCTCTTCATATGCTTCTTGCTCCTCCTAGGAGGTTCGAACCTCCTAACCTAACCTAGGATACCCCTACATACCTCAGCCTACCCTAAACCTAACATACATCTTAAGCCTAGAAATCCTAGATTCTTAGTGGCCTAACACAAGACATCTATACCTAATCTCTATAGCTCCCTAAAGCTACTAAAGCTACTAACTTGGCACTTAATTTAGGACTAACATAACTATTACAAAGATAGTCCCACCATTTTAATGCTAGATATAGATTCACTCTGACACAGTCCCCCATTCTTGGAATTTTTGGGGCAATTAATATATCATTTGATTTATTGCAATGTCTAGAACAACATACCATTGTAACTGACTAAAGCCAATAACTTGGATCATGTCCCTTCTAACTAGATTTAGATACTAAGTTCCATATAAGTATACCTTGCAATTGTTGTTGTCGCCATGTTTGTGTGGGTTTGTTCTTTTGGTCACTTGTTTATTAAATATTTCCTTGAGATAATGATATATTTGAACCTATGACAAGCACACAATTGTAATTATGTTCTCTATAGTTAAGTGCAAATTATAATCATTTATCATAAATAAGGACATGATCTTTTTCTTAAATTTGGATTTGAGTCCTAGTTGATGCCATAATTTAGATTTATGTTTTTTTTGGTGATTAATTGTAGCAATGGGAAGAACTTCTCATCATTCAATTGAGTTTAGTAATGAGGTGTGTATTGTCTTTTTCGAGACTATGAATAATATATTTAAAAAAATCTAGTATCAAGGTTCCTATTCCATTCCACATGCCCTGTGAGTGGAAGGAATGCCCTTTTTAATACTATAACCCCTTTTCCATCTGATGACTGTGTTCTTTTTTTAACCAATTCTCTCCAAGGTGATATTGTTTGCTTATTATTTCATTGTCTATGAATGTGTTCTTTATTGCACTTTTATTCAACCTCCATCTAGCAGACCTACCCCCACTAGGATTTTGAGGAGATCTCTTTCTTATCACAATTCATTTTCCACTACAAACTCCCTTCATGAAACCAACCTTCAATTGCTAGGTATTTTTAATTTCACCCATGGTTACATAGTCAAGTCCTCTCAAATCTGGACTCTCCCCTAAAGACATTGTTAGGCAATGAATTGAATAATCTGTAGTTGGTGACTCACTGGGGAAATCATCTTCTCCCTTCTCTACTTTTAGTACTATTTTTGTAGTGACATCAAGGGCTTCATCTTCTAACAAGGATGATCATCCCTTTTTCATGTTACATATGAAATTTCCATTTTGGCATTTCCCTTTTTCAGTAGTTTAACTTATTTTGTTTTATAATTCAGCGTCTAGGTGATCCCACAATGGGTCACTACTCAATTGTACTTTTGAGTCCCATTGACCTACCTTTGAGGTCATTAGTGAACATTGATAAAATTATCATATCTTGGTATTCTTACATTTCCCTATTATTGGGTACTTTCATTTATAAAAAGAAAAACTCATAACTCAGGTATCCCAACATAAAAAAGGATCAAGAAAATTATTTCCAGTAAATCCATAATCATTCATTTGTAAAGAAAATATCCATTGCACCTTGAGAAGCTCCCCAAAGGAAAGAAACATGCCATACATTTAGTAAAATGGGGATCAATTTTTTTTGTATTTATTTATAATATTCATTTAAAGGGAGGCATTACTTAGGTCCAATTAACAAATTTTTTTTTATATGTCAACATTTTGAGAAGATCAAGAATTTCTACTTAGGTGGTGTTGACATTAATAATACACATGCTTGGTTTGAACACAACTTTATTGGAATGGTAAATATTAAAAGTGTTTCAAGGAATTTCCTTTGGAAAACACTCTTTGTGAAGTTTGTTGTCCATATTCATTAGCAACCTACCCTAACCTATCCACCACTCTAAACTATTAGAATCCTAATGCAAGATATCTAGGCCTCTCTCTTACTATCCTAAAAAATCATGTCCATCCTCAGGACTGTCTACCATTTGACTGTCCTAAGCTATTTTTGCAGCCCCAACCTACCTAACATTAACCTATTTTCATACTAGCTCACCTTAGGATATCTCCCCTTTCATACCTAGGCGATTATCTCCCTAACGCAAGGCCATTAAACCTAACTCCTAAACATTTAAACACCCCATGACTACCTACAGAAACCATTACTGCTAACTGTCATGAAGTCTTAATTTAAGACTTTATTCCACTTTGACACACCCCTAAAAAAAAACTCACATACCTGATAGTAACTCTACCTAAACCACCTCCCAAACTCTCCACCCAAAATCATAGTAAAACCTTCAATTATGACTGTGTGAACATAGTCATTCCCAACCACATTTAATTTTTTTTTGACAGAGATAATTCATGGGGAACATAACCTACAATCTGCATACATAAGCAACATTAAAAATCTTAACTTGTGTGCATTTGCAGGGGTTACATATCATTTGCATTTGCATATTTAGGATATGTAGGACTGATACATATTGAATTGAAGTCAAGTAGACAATCCCAACTTCTGATATGTAATGAACTAAGAAGGATACTATTGGATTATTGGATTGACACATATGAAATGTTTTGTGGCTTTGAAATATTGATGTCTTGAAATTAGTTTGATCAAAGTAATAGATACTTCAAAGAAAATTAACATAATCAATTTGATCTTTTAGCATAAATGATCCAATCTTATCATCATAAGTCGAATTTAACAACCTGGAGAATTATTTGGCAGCTTGCTAGTGAAAATCACATATTTCGAAATCTGTCTTTGATGGCTGGGCAATTTTTGTCAAGAATAAACATGCCATTTGGCTTCATTCCCTTAACATATGCCTTCAAAACTTGATGAAGAGGATGATCTAGCTTCTGATAATTATTATCTTTAATTTGAGATCATTCCCACAGATTCTAGAAACGGAAAAATGTGATTTGGGCAAAAAGAAGACCAATCTGGACTCTTCAGAGCTTTTAGCGGCTTACTAGTCATGTATTTTACCTTTTAGCCCCGAAAGTCAGAGCTTTACGGTGGCTTACTAGTCGTGTATTTTTCCTTTTAGCCACTGAAATTCAGACCTTTTCGATGGCTCATTAAACTGTAAATTTCACATTTACCGCTGAAAGATAAAATTAACCTTTAGCCTGTTTTTAGAGGTGAAATCCTCATTTAATTTAATTTATGTGAATTTGAGCCTTTCTCAAAACCTCTAAAACTTTAATATTTAAAAATAAATCTTCTACCTAATGATCCTCTTATCATGTGATTTGGGAAATATTAGCAAGTGTTTTTTTATCACTAACAGAACTCCAACATTATTCCTATGTAAAATGGCATATTTTTTTTTTTAAAAACCCCACCATTAGTTGCTCTAGCGGCAAACGGGTTCATTGCTTGTAAATCCACTTGGTTTCTTGACTAAGTTTGCGACAAATATCAGTTGTTAGACCGACTAACATTAGTCGCTAGACCGACTAATTATGGTCGCTAGAGTGACCAAGGTTATGTTTTACTTAGAGATGGTAGCAAGGCTTGCGACTAAAGTGGTTCTTTAGATCGACTAACATTAGTTGTTAGACCGACTAATTATGGTTGCTAGAGTGATTGAGGTTATGTTTTCCTTAGAGATTCTAGCAAGGCTTGCGACTAAAGAGAGTCGCTAGACCAACTAATCTTGGTGGATGGACCGAAGAATGGTAATTTTTCCCTATTGTGTATAGGCTTTTTTTCCCGGTCACTAGACCGGCGAAGATCCATGTGTATTCATTAGACCGACAAATCTATTCCAATGAAAAAACAAAATCATCTTGGTCACAACAATGACCCTATTATGACGAAACTGTGTCGCTACTTCATCACAAAAATGTTCAAATTTAATAGTGTGGTGTTGTCCCCAAACTTCTTGGTTCCCAGATTAACTGTTTTACCTCCCCCTTGGGTGTTCTGGTTATTGGAGTGGAAATATTTATTTGGGAAATTCTTTGTAGCATTCTAGAAAGGGATGGTTGATAGCCCTTCTTCTAGTGGTTCATTCTGTCTTGTTTCTTGTCTTTCTAGGCCTTGGGAAGTTCAGACTGTTGTTTGTATTGATCGTAACACATTTAGGCCTTTCTAAAAACTCTACTTAAGGTCTTGGGGTTGTCTAACTCAATTCTATCCCTATAGAACTATGGTAAGCAGCTTAGGAACCGCTGGATTTTTACTTTGTCTTCCCAGATATAAGGCACGAACCTTAATAATTCCAGGAATTTGTTTATTAGGTCATCCATGGTCATTTGACCAAGTCATAGCTCACAAAAAAAATTGGCATTTCTTTCATAGTAACTTTCTGATAAATATTGTTTCTTAAAGTATTTCTCGAAATTCGATCACTCCATCTATTTTTCCTTTAATCCCTTGGCTAACTTTAGGTCCTGCCACCATATACTCGCCTTTCCTTTCAGGTTATAAATGGCCATTCTGACCTTCATGTTGCTAGAATAATTCTAAATATGGAAATACTTTTTTATGTCCAATAACCATGCTTCAGCCTCCTCCCCTGTCCTGGATTCTCCGTCAAATTTGATTTTCTTAAATTCAGCTTCCAAGTGGTCCACCTATTTCCTATTTCTTCCTGTGGTTGTTTTATTTTTTCTTGATGGTGTGCCTTTGGAAGAACTGTTCTTGTTTCCTTCTTCAGGACCAGAATTTTTGGAGGCTCTTTTGCTGACCTCTTCTTCCTTGTTATTGTCTTTTGGTATCTTCTTTGTTACTATGTGTAATAAACCTCAATTTCGTCATTAAAAAAAAAATAAAAAATAAATCTTCTAAGAGAATTACGCTCTAAGTCTATATGATAGATTTATAATAAGGGGAGTAATCCTTAATATTTAAAACCGTGATACCCTGTGTATTCAATTTCTTTTTCGTAACATTACAGATCCATAGTCTAGTGTTTATTCTTCAATACTCATTTAAGTTATACTCGTCTTTGTAAGTGGTTAAATGTTAAAAACTTTGTACTAATGCGGAAAATAGACATAGGCCTAGTACTTAGGATTCCAACCTCTTATTTAACATCCACCTTCATACACGTGCACAAGCCTAAACTTCAATACCCCGAGAACTTTAAGGACACAAGGAAGGGGGTAGAAATATTTACTTTAACGTTGGATTTGTTGGTTTTTCTTTGGATAAAGGTGACCACAGACTTTGAGGGGTTCCTTTTAAATTATTCTGTTGACTGAGAGTTTGTAACCCAATAAACTACTTAGTTGGAAGATAACCCTAAGGTGGCAGTTGATTAATCCTTTCCAGGATTAACTAAATCCAACCATCGACTCTAACTGAACTAGTAGTAAAAGGGTTTTGAAGAGATCCTTACCTGTCCTGTTAATTTATTAAACGTGACTAGATGTATTGTCAGTCGAATTTAATTTTTTGTCCAACCATTAATGGAGGTGGAGGGGAAACAAGAGTCACCATGTGCCCTCATCCAACCTGAACACTCCACTTTATTGTTGTCACATGGTGCATTTCCTTGTCATACCCACCACATTCAATATGCGCGAGGCTCATATTTTAGGGTAGCAACCATGATTCATTTTCATCTTTGTGTCAATATACTCTAAGTTGAATCCTACATTTTCCTTTGTTTCTTGACTTTACTATGCACGGGGCATGGTGGCTTGGAGCATCTCCCATATTTCTCCTGTTCGGTAAGTATCTATCCTAAAATAATAATTTTACTGTAGGATTTATTTTGTCATTTTTCGACTTACTATTCTGGTATTATCTTGTTTATTACCCATAGGCGCTTCTTTCTCTCCTCCTATACTCATCGTTCTTTTTGTTACTATTCCAAGTTATGCTTCGTCAAAAAAGAAATCGTATGTTTAAATGGGTTAGGGTCTTATACATGCCTGTATGCTAGACCTATTTTTTTTTCATGATTATGGAATCCCTCTGGCAAGTTATTTCTATCCAGGTTGTGAAAAGAAAAGGGGTTCATCTATCACTGTTCTCCTAATACTCCTCGATAATTCGTAAGACTATAATTTTTCCTTATTTGAGAGTCTCCCAGAAAGAAATAGTAGTTGGCCAAACCCTTAAGTAGGGATTATACTCTGACTGAAGTTAAAGATGTTCAGGTTATGTTCTGTGTGCCCCCTTTACTCTTTTCGAGCATCTTACAAGGCATGCGCGTTTGGGGTTTTGGCATTGTGTTGACCCTGCATTTCCTTAAAACTTATTTGTAGAGTGTTAGATAGATCATTTGGTTTTGTTCTATTGTTTCTTTATATTTATATAATATGGTTCTTGAGTTTATGCTTATTATTCAATTTTCTCATGTTCCAGCATTCGTGTATTGGTTCTTTGTTATGTTCTTGTTTCGGTCATTCATTGATTCTTAACGCTAATGATGGGCCCCTTTGGTTTTTGCGAGGGTAACCATCAAGAAGTCTAGGACTCCTCTTCCCCTTCCGAGTCTGGAGAATTACGTGGCTCCTATCAATTGTGAAGGATATCATATCCCTCCACTTAAGTTAAGTATTACTTTGGCGAACTCTTTCCTAATGTTACTCGTTTCCTATTTTTTTTTTTTAATTGTATTTATATTGAACAAAACTTAAGGGTGTTCCTCGCAACTTTGTGCAGGGGTTTCAACCGTGGGAGGACACACGCACGGAGATTTCACCCCCCCTTAATAGGTACTCAAGTTCCATTTTTCCCCTACTAAGAAGGCCTACACAATTAATGGTAGAAGAATTCAACTAAGGAACCATTTATGTAATTAGTTCATTGTGTGTTATCTTTTAACTTCATTACTCCTTCTCACAGTCGAGTTCCGAGAGTCAAATTTAAATTTTGTATAGTTACCCAAAGATTAAATCGATTTCTTACTATGACTTGTATTAAGAATTATTCAAAAGAAAAGTATGACTGATTTCTTCCCTATACTAGAACTGTTTTCTCAACATTTCTGAAATGAAATGAATTGTGAATGGTATTTTATTTCCATCTCTTGTAGCTTTAATTCAATTTGTTTTTTTCATCATAGGTCTTCGGCATACCTATAAGCGTGTTGGTAAATAAAAGCACTTGTGTTTTTTCTTGTAATGTTTTATCCTAGATCTGTAATAGTTTAGACCTATCTTTCTTTTGTGTTCAATCTGAGTGTACTCCAATTCTTTTCCTGGAACTAAATACCTTGTTTTCCAAACGTATGAATGTCTGAGTTAATCTTTTTATTGTCAAGCCGGTGCAGCCGAAATCTAAGCCTTAGGTATTAAGAAGAGTCTGAGATTTATCAGTGTAACGTGAATTATGTCCCTGTGTTTTGATTATGGCATATTCCTTTACAATTGTATGCTACTAATTCTATGCCATTCGTTATAACAATTACTGAATGAACATTTACATATGTATATTCATAACTCCAGTCATAAGTTTATTTGATACTTTGTAAACCCCTTATTAAATCAACGAGACTTTAAATCTGTACAGTTAAAATGGATATAATACTTTTGAAATTCTTTCCAGTTTTCTGCAAATGTTTACATAGGTTTGAAAATTCACTACAGAAATAACCCTTAAAGTCGTACGACTCATGATGATCTCATGACAGGTAGAGGATTTTCCAGGAATTGAAGTTTCGAAAATTGCATGATGAATTTAATGCTTCGAGCAGAATAGATCTATCCTAAGCATGACTAAAACACAATAGTTTTGTAATATCGTTCACTGTCCAGATTCAATTCTATTACTACTACAGACAATATATGTTGTTTATAAACCCGTACACTTATACGTGGAACCTGTGATGACAAAGGGTCACCAATATAGTAGTAATATAAGTATATTATTTATTAGAATAGATGATTATCCAATATATAACATACGGAAACCATACAGATACAGTCGTTCCTACAACAGATAAT
>ML821970.1:84140-112499 GCA_009831015.1 Picea engelmannii
ACATAGATACAGACTTGCTCAACTCCAATTATTTATGGATAGATCTTCCTAATATTTCAGTTACAGAAATAAACGTACCCCTGTAGATAGATCTATTCTTTCAAGTTCGGGTGTACATAGGTAATTCTGCCTAGAATTTTAACTTTCGACTGTAAACTTCATACAATCGAACATATATCATCCATGGAAATTATTTCAACTTAACACCAACATATGCATAATATCAGATACCATAAATTATTCAAGCACAGAAGGAGGAATTTAACATATCTTAACCAATTTGCGAAACGACAAAGGAAACAACCACATTCCTCCCAACCGCAGAATAGGGAAGCCAAAATCACTTGCCTGATTCACCCCCTAACCTGACCATGAATCTATGAGAGTGAACTTGGAGACTCCTCCTCAGCAATGTCCTTCAATTCGAGTAGATTCCTCTTGCCTCACACTCACTCAATAGTGTTCATAACAGCAAGTAAAAATCAATAGTCTGTTTCCCAGCATACTTGGCAGCGTCCTGCCTCCTCACATATGCTATTTATGAATTTGCCTAGGTCTTTTTCCCTCCCTTGGGAATTTTCGCAGCTTTCTAAATACCTTATTTTCAGGGGCTTCTAATGGCCAAATCACTGATTTTCCACTTGTAACAATTAACCTAGAGGTAGTTCCAACATGTTCCCCACTCATGGAGTCATGGTCAACTAAATTTAACATGGTTGTCCCATTTGTCCTCCTGCAATCAATATAAAATATTATGTTTTCATACAAGTGTCATAGTCAAATAGTTAGTTGGGTCAAATCAGGTCTCTGCCCAACAGTCATAATAATTAATTACAATTATCAAATTCGAAATTCAGAATTGCCATAAATGGAAAAAAAATTCCAAATTCAAATTTACTAAAAATGGAATAAATTTCCAACAAATTTAAATTTCAAAAATACTTTATTTTTTTATGATGTCACATCCTTTCCCCCTTCAGTAAAACACTATCATTAGTGTTCGTCCCTTCCTTTGAACAGGATTGGATGATATTTTCGCAAATCTCCCTCCAACTCCCAAGTGGCCTCCTCAGGACTAAAGTGCTTCCATTGCACCTTTACCTGAGCGACGGCTCTGTTCCGAAGTGTTATTTCTCTCCCGTCCAGAATACACAGGGGTTCCACCTAGAACTCACCTTCGGGTTCCACTTGCACCAAGTTCCAATCAGTCATATGAGTAGGGTCATGAATATATTTTTTTAACAAAGAAAGATGAAATACATTATGAATTCTTAGATTAGCGGGAAGTGCAAGTTGGTATGCTACGGGGCCAATTCGAGCTAGTATATTGAAGGGCCCACAAAACCTGGGTTCCATCTTGGCATAATTCCCTAACTTCAATGAGCTCTTTCGTACTTTGACCTTCAAATAAACATGGTCTCCCACTTGAAATTCCAAGTGTCTTCTTTTCTGATCTGCATAGCTATTTTGTTTGTCCTGTGCTTCTTTCAAGTTCCGTTGTACCTTCCTTACCATGTTCTCCATTTCTTGGAGCATCTCTAGTCCAACCATGAGTGTGTCATTTGGGTAATCCCAACTAATTGGAGTCGTACACTTTCTATCATACAATACTTCGAAAGGGCTCAACTTAGCCAAAGTTTGGTACCCATTGTTATATGCAAAGTCTACCAAGTGCAGGTAGTCTTCCCACTTGCTCGGTTTTGTTATTACGTACATGCAAAGCATATCCTCTACGATTTGGTTTGTCCTTTTGGTTTGTCCATCCGTTTGTGGATGATAACTTGTACTGAAATTTAGATTAGTATTTATCCCTACAAACAATTCCTTCCAAAAAGCGGATGTGAATTTTACGTCTCTATATGAAATCACCATTTTAGGAATACCATGCAGTCTAAAAATTTCTTTCATGAATATTTCAGCAATGTTTATAGTTTTAAAAGTAGACTTTATAGGAATAATGTGTGCAGACTTACTGAGTTTATCGATTACAACCATGATAGAATCATTCTGTTTCTGAATTTTAGGAAAACTTGTTATAAAGTCCAGTGATACGGTCTCCCATTTCCATTCTGGTACTGGTAATGGCTGTAATAGGCCCGTTGGATGTTGATGCTCGACCTTAACCTGCTGACAATCCTGGCACCTAGCCAAGTACTCTGATGTTTTTCCTTTCATATTAGGCCAGTAAAATAGTTTTCTAAGTGTTGTTATTGTTTTCTGGTAACCTGGATGGCCAGAATATGGTTTCTTATGCACTTCGTTCAAAACTATTAGTTTTAACTCTGTTGAATCTGGTATGTAAAGTCTGCTTTTAAATCATAATAGTCCCTTCTTGTCGATACTTAGATCTAGTTTATCTCAGTTTGGGTACTGTTTTGTAATTCTGTCATCATCTTAGTGTAATTTCCATCGTTAATACCTGTTGTCCTTATCCTTTGTTCCGGATCAGTTTCTGCCCTGCTGATATTTATCTCAAATAACCCATGGACTCTTCTTCTTAAAGCGTCTGCTACTTTATTTTCCTTACCCTTGATATTTCTGACCTCAAAGTCGAATTCGCTCAAGAAGGCTAGCCATCTTGCTTGTCTTACATTAAGATCTAGTTGGCTAAACAAATATTTCACCCCACTATTATCCATCAATAGTAGAATTTTTCTGCCCATTATGTAGTGTCGCCACATTTTTAAGGTGTGTATTACCATTGCCAATTCTAAGTCATGAGTGACATAATTTTGCTCATGTTCTTTTAATTTCTGGGACTCATAACAAATAACGTATCCTTTCTGAGTTAGGACACCACCTATTCCTTCTTTACTTGCATCAACACATACGGTGAAGTCTTTATCTAGGTCTGCTACCTTCAATATGGGTGCAATTATCAATAATTCCTTTAGTTTGTTGAAATTGCCTTGACACTTCTCTGACTAGTTAAACTTGGTCCCTTTCTTTTGTAATGACGTGATAGGGTAGGATATCTTGGAAAATCCTTCTATAAACCTATGGTAATATCTAGTGATTCCCATGAATGACCAGATATCCGTTACGTCCTTAGGTACCGGCCATTCCATAATGGCTTTTGTCTTCTCCGGGTCTACGACAATGCATTCTGCTGAAATTACATGTCCTATATATTGTATTTTTTTTTATAGAAGTCACACTTGTCAAACTTGGCGTACAGTTTGGGTTTCCTCAACATTTGCAGAACTATACTTAAGTGTTCATCATGTTCTACCTCCATTTTTGAATAGACCTTAATATCGTTGATAAATACTACCATGAACTTGTCTAAGTACTAACTGAAAATACTATTCATCAAGCACATAAACGTGGTGGGTGCGTTAGTGAGTCCGAATGTTATGACTATGAACTCGTAATGTCCATATCTTGTTCGAAAATTTGTTTTTCTCATGTCCTTGTCTTTGTCTAATATATCCATCACTTGGATGGCATAAACTTGACATCCCTTCCTCATACATTTCTTGAGTTGCATTGCTAAAACTTGTTTGACTCATACCGGTTTTTGTATACCTTGGGTTGTTCTAGCAGTGCCAAAATAGTCTTTATAGCTAAGTATCTTTGTATAACAATCTAGTACTTCTTTGTGTTGTTCCAACCAATCCATCTCGATAATCATATCATAAGATCCTAGTGGTAGGATGTTCAGATTTGTTCTTATATTTTGACCATATAAGCTGAACTCAAAATAAAAAATAAAGTCAACTACTTTCCTTTTAATACTTGTTGCTAGTTGTATAAGCCATGATTTTGCGTGCTTCAATTTCTTAAGTTTATTTGACTCTACTACATCAAGGGTAATATAACTTAACGTAGCTACAGGGTCAATCAGAATAGAAATTTGAGTGTTATTGATTTTACCTTTGATTTCTACCACAGAGGGTTGGTGGTCAGCTTGTCGACCATCTATGGCTGCATTTATCTGATGCAGGCTTCTGCCCACGTCTCCCACCGTCGAGGCTTCCTGCAAATTATGAACAACAGTTCTGTTTGTTGAAATTAAACGTGGACAGTTCCTCCTTAGATGAGTCTCTACACATTCCCAACACTTTAATGGCTCGTGGGAGCTATCCCCAAACTTCTTCATTCCCAGGTTCACTGGTTTACCATTTCTTTGTGTATTTCGATGACTGGAGTGAAAATCCTTTCTCGAAAAACTTTTTTCTACATTCTGATAAGGAGCTGGCTAGTATCCCTTCTTCTGCTGGTTCATTTGATCTTGCTTCTTATCCTTCCAGGCTTTGGGAAACTCTACCTGTTGTTTATACTGGTCATACCACATTTGTTCCTTCCTGAATACTTCACTCAAGGATTTGGGATTGTCAAACTCAATTCTGTCCCTGTAGGACTGTGGTAAATAGCTTAAGAATTGTTGGATTTTTACCTTATCCTCTCGAATGTACGGTACAAACCTTAGTAGTTCCAGAAATTTATTTATAAGGTTCTCCATCAACATCTGTCTGAGTCGTAACTCATAAAATTCTTTCGTCTTCCTTTCATAATAGCTTTCAGAAAGGTATTGTTTCTTGAAATACTTCTTAAATTCAAACCATTCCAACTATTTCTCCTTTAGGCCCTTGGCCAATTTCAGGTCTTGCCACCAAATGTTGACCTTCCCTTTCAGATTGTAGATGGCCATTTTGACCTTCATGTTGCTGGAATAATTGTAGATCTGGAAGTATTTTTTGATGTCCAACAACCATGCCTCAGCTTCTTCTCCTATCCTAGATTCTCCATCAAACGTAGTTGGTTTAATCTTTTTAAATTCTCCTTCAAGGTGGTCTACTTGTTTTCTTTTTTTGTCTAGTTTAGTTTTGTCTTCAGTTGAAGGTGTTCCTTCAGACGAACTGTCTCCTTTTTCTATTTCTGGCCCAGAGTTCTTAGAGGCCCTTTTGTTTACCTCTTCGTCATGGTTATCGTCCTTTGGGATTTTCTTGGTGACTATACTGCACAATAGGACTTCATTTATCTCTTGTTGTTCCTGCTGTGCTTTCTTCAATTTTTCATTGTCGGCTTTGAAAATATGTAGTTCAACAATAAGATTCCTCATTGTTTCCAACAGCTTTGTGGGTGAGCTTCCGTCACTGTTCTGTCTTGGATCTCCTGGAGGTCTTTGCTGTGGATTTCCTTACATCTTGATTTATGCATCGTCCTGAGATGCCATAATTAATACAAAGCAGAAAGGGGATTTTGCTTGTAACCATAAGGTTTATTAGTTTTACATAAATCGGAATATATAATAAGAAACTAATGTGGCCTTGTTCAAGCCCAGTGTTGCAAGTTTTTCTCTGATACCATATGTAATAAACCACAATTTCGTCATAAAAAATAAAATAAAAATTCTTCTAAGAGAATTACGCTCTAAGTCTATATGATAGATTTATAATAAGGGGAGTAATCCTTAATATTTAAAACTGTGATACCCTGTGTATTCGATTTCTTTTTCCTAACATTACAAGTCCATAGTATAGTGTTTATTCTTCAATACTCATTTAAGTTATACTCATCTTTGTAAGTGGTTAAATGTTAAAAACTTTCTAGTAATGCGGAAAATAGACATAGGCCTAGTACTTAGGATTCCGGCCTCTTATTTAACATCCACCTTCATACACGTGCACAAGCCTAAACTTCAAGACCCTGAGAACTTTAGAGACATGAGGAATGGGGTCGAAATATTTACTTTAACGTTGGATTTGTTGGTTTTTCTTTGGATAAATGTGACCACAGACTTTGATGGGTTCCTTGGAAATTATTCTGATGACTGAGAGTTCGTAACCCAATAAACTACTTAGTTGGAAGCAAAACCTAAGGTGGCAGTTGATTAATCCTTTCCAGGCTTAACTAACTCCAACCACCGGTGATAACTGAACTAGTAGTAAAAGGGTTTTGAGGAGATCCTTACTTGTCCTCTTAAATTATTAAACGTGACTAGATGTATTGTCAGTCAAATTTAATTTTTTGTCCAGCCATTAATGGAGGTGGAGGGGAAACCGGAGTCACCCTATACCCTCATCCAACCCGAACACTCCACTTCACTGTTGTCACATGGTTCATTTCCTCGTCATACCCACCACATTCAATATGCGCGGGGCTCGTGTTTTAGGGTAGTAGCCATGATTCATTTTCATCTTTGTGTCAATCTACTCTAAGTTTAGTCCTGCATTTTCCTCTGTTTCTTGACTTTACTGTGCATGGGGCATGGTGGCTTGGAGCATCTCCCATATTTCTCCTATTCGATAAGTATCTATCCTAAAATAATAATTTTACTGTAGGATTTATTTTGTCCTTTTTCAGCTTACTGTTCTGGTATTATCTTGTTTATTGCCCATAGGCCCTTCTTTCTCTCCTCCTGTACTCGTCATTATTTTTGTTACTATTCCAGGTTATGCTTCGCCAAAAAATAAATCGTATGTTTAAATGGGTTAGGGTAGACTTATACATGCCTGTATGCTAAACCTATTTTTTTTTCATGATTCTAGAATCCCTCTGGCAGGTTATTTCTATTCGGGTTGTGAAAAGAAAAGGGGTTCATCTATCATTGTTCTCCTAATACTCCTCAATAATTCGTAAGACTGTATTTTTTACTTATTTGAGAGTCTCCCAGAAAGAAATAGTAGTTGGCCAAACCCTTAAGCATGGATTATACTATGACTGAAGTTAAAGATGTTGGGTTATGTTCTATGTGTCCCCTTTACTCTTTCTGAGCGTCTTACAAGGCATGTGCATTTGGGGTTTTGGCATTGCGTTGACCCTGCATTTCCTTAAAACTTATTTGCAGAGTGTTAGATAGATCATTGGTTATGTTCTATTGTTTCTTTATATTTATATAAGATGATTCTTGATTTTATGCTTATTATGCAATTTGGTCATGTTCCAGCATTCGTGTATTGGTTCTTTGTTCTGTTCTTATTTCGATCATTCATTGATTCTTAATGCTAATGATGGGCCCCTTTGGTTTTTGCGAGGGTATCCATCAGGAAGTCTAGGACTTATCTTCCCCTTCCGGGTCTGGAGAATTATGCGGCTCCTGGCGATGGCGAAGGATATCATATCCCTCCACTAAATTTAAGTATTACTTTGGTGAACTATTTCCTAATGTTACTCGTTTCCTTTTCTTTCTTTTTTTAACTGTATTTCTATTGAACAAAACTTAAGGGTGTTCCTCACAACTCTGTGCAGGGTTTTCGACCATGCAAGGACACATGCACAGAGATTTCACCCCCCCTTAATAGGTACTCGGGTTCCATTTTGCCCCTGCTAAGAAGGCCTAGACAGTTAATGGTAGAAGAATTCAACTAAGGAACCATTTCTGTAATCGATTCATTGTGTGTTATCTTTTAACTTCGTTACTCCTTCTCACAGTCGAGTTCCGAGAGTCAACTTTAAATTTTTTATAATTACCCAAAGATTAAATTGATTTCTTACTATGACTTGTATTAAGAATCATTTGAAGGAAAAATATGACTAATTTCTTCCCTATACTGGGACTGTTTTCTCGACATTTCTGAAATAAAATGAATTGTGAATGGTATTTTATTTCCATCTCTTGTAGCCTTACTTCAATTCATTTTTGGCATCGTAGGTATTCGGCATACCTATAAGCGTGTTGGTAAATAAAAACACTTGTGTTTTCTCTTGTAATGTTTTATCCTGTATCTGTAATAGTTTAGACCTGTCTTTCTTTTGTGCTCAATCCGAGTGTACTCCAATTATTTTCCTAGAACTAAACACCTTGTTTTCCGAATGTATGAATGTCTGAGTTAATCGTTTTCTTGTCAAGTCGATGTAGTCGGAATCTAAGCCTTAGGTATTAAGAAGAGTCTGAGATTTATCAGTGTAACATGAATTATGTCCCTATGTTTTGATTCTGACATATTCCTTTACAATTGAATGCTACTAATTCTATGCCATCCGTTATAATGATTACTGAATGAAAATTTACATATGTATATTCATAACTGCAGTCATAATTTTATTTGATACTTCATAAACCACTTATTAAATCAATGGGCCTTTAAATCTGTACAGTTAAAATGGATATAATACTTCTGAAATTCTTTCCAATTTTCTGCAAATGTTTACACAGGTTTGAAAATTCACTACAAAAATGACCCTTAAAGTCGTATGACTCATGATGATCTCATGACAGGTAGAATATTTTCTAGGACTTGAAGTTTCGTAAATTGCATGATGAATTTAATGCTTCGAGCAAAATAGATCTATCCTAGGAACGACTAAAACACAGTAGTTTTGTAATATCATTCACGGTCCAGATTCAATCCTATTACTACTACAGACAATATATGTTGTTTTTAAACCTGTGCACTTGTATGTGGAACTTGTGATGACAAAGGGTCACCAATATAGTAGTAGTATAAGTATATTCTTTAATAGAATAGATGATTATCCAATATATAACATACAAAAAACATACAGATACATTCGTTCCTACAACAGAAAATAAACTATAATCATATATATATATATATATATATATATATATATAAGTTGATATGTAACATAGATACAGACTTGCTCAACTCCAATTATTTATAGATAGATCTTCCTAATATTTCAGTTACATAAATAAATGTACCCCTGTAGATAGATATGTTCTTTCAAGTTTAGGTGTACATAGGTAATTCTTCTTAGAATTTTAACTTTTGACAATAAATTTCATACAATCGAACATATATCATCCATGGAAATTATTTCAACTTAACACCAATAGATGCATAATATCAGATACCCAAAATCATTCAAGTGTGGAAGGAGGAATTTAACATATCTGAACCAATTCGTGGAAAGACAAAGGGAAAAACCATGTTCCTCCCAACCATAGAATAGGGCAGCCAAAATCAGTTTCCTAATTCACCCCCTGGCCTGACCATGAATCCATGAGAGTGAACTTGGAGACTCCTCCTCAACAATGTCCTTCAATTCTAGTAGATTCCTCTTTCCTCACACTCTCTTAGTAGTGTTCATAACAGAAAGTAAAAATCAATAGTCTCTTTCCGAGCATACTTGGCAACGTTCTGCCTCCTCACATACGCTATTTATCAATTTGCCTAGGTCTTTTTCCCTCCTTTGGGAATTTTCGCATCTTTCTAAATCCCTGATTTCCGGGGGCTACTAATGGCCAAATCACTAATTTTCCACTTGTAACAATCAGCCTAGAGGTAGTTCCAACATGCTCCCCACTCATGGAGTCATGGTCAGCTAAATTTAACATGGTTGTTCCATTTGTCCTCCTACAATCAATATAAAATATTATGTTTTAATACAAGTGTCATAGTCAAATAGTTAGTTGGTTCAAATCAGGTCTCTATCCAACAGTCATAATAATTAATTACAAAATTATCAAATTCGAAATTCAGAATTGCCATAAATGGCAAAAAAATTCCAAATTCGAATTTACTAAAAACGGAATAAATTTCCAACAAATTTAAATTTCAAAAATACTTTATGTTTTGGGGATGTCACACTATGCTACACAGAAGTACTTCATTTATTTCCTGTTTTTCTTTTTGGGCCTTTTTTAGTTTCTCATTGTCTACCTTGAAAGCTTGTAGTTCCACAATAAGGTTTCTTATTGTTTCCAAAACCTGGGTGGCGAAACTTCCTTCACTGCTCTTCCCATGCTCTCCAAAAAGTCCTTTCTCAGGATTCTCCTCAAGTCTGATCTCCTCTTCATTCTGTACTTCCATTATCACAACAGAAATGAAGTTCTTTCGTTTTTAATAGTAAGCGTTTTGTTAGTTTTTTCATTAAACATAAATCATGTGCTAAACAAACATTTTTGGCCCTGTTTTAAGGTCCAAGTGTTGTAACCTTTGCTCTGATACCATATGCAATGTTCCCCAAATTTACCTAATAATTTTATTTTTCTTAGGGACATTAAGTCTCCTTTCTCTTTGAACAACTTATTTCGAAATACATAAAGTTATTATAAGTAGGTAGTCATCGTCACCATTAACGTTCCCAAGGTTTATGTTTACCACTTTATTGATACAACTAACTGCCATTATAAAAGATTTTATCTCTGGTTTATTTCATTATGTACAGTAATCACATATATAATATTCAAGGGTAGCTTTGCCATACCCTAGTCTCTTAGTCACTAACATTTCTAATTGTTGATAACAGTATAAAGGGTTAACGTTACACTAGTAAACTTCTTTAGCATCACAATTTTCTCCATGCATAAATAATAACGTTTATACATGTTAACTCCTTAATAATATTGATACCCTCTCCATACATAGCATTAACATTTATATTTGTTAAATCCTTACTAGTATTCTACCCATCTCTAAGCATGAACATTAACGTTTTATATTATTAGACCCTATTAGCAATACAACCAATTTCTAGGCATCAACGTTGCTTATAACATAAAGGATCTATACGAATTTGAGTTCCAACAAAGCATGAACCTTTATCGAAAAAGTCACAGCCTTAATATATGGTGGCTTTATGTTTTGTTTTAACTGTCTAAGTAATAGACCTTGTGATAAAAAGTTGTGGTTAAAATTACGAACACTATTAACACAATATTGCAATTGGTTAATGGTTGGGCATCGTTGAGCGTCCCAACGATAACAATCATCCTTCTGAATTCATTTATTATTAACGAACCAGACGGTCACACCTTAACTGAACGACATACCAAGATTGATAACTGAAAATAGTCATGCCCGATATGAGTTGTCCTCCCTCGCAATAACTTGGTATGAACTCGAATGAGGGACTTGTCAGACCCCGAATTAAAACCTTTGTCTAGTTTATTAATGGTGAGCTACAAAGGTACCTCCCAAGGGTCATCGCTCAACCACTGTGTCCAATGTAAAACATGCCACCTCCCTCCTTTCACATGGAAAGGTACAGGATTCATAACCATCTCTATTACTCATCTCCGAGACAGGTTTCTAGGGTTATTGTTTCATTCTCCTTCGGCTCTGTCTTTTGCGAAAAAGCACCAGTGCTACCTCATGATAATCGACTTGGTGAACATGGCCCGAATCGTGTAGTTGGGATGGTATTGGGAAGGAGGAAAAGGATAGGGTGAATTCAGGTTGGATGCTACCCTGAACCGGGTAAACAACTCTCTGTCATTTTACTCTAAGATCTCTGTGATTTTAGATTTATGTAATACGCACCAGTCACCATATATTTCTTCTTTCTCTTTTTGACTTCCTCAGTCTTTCATTGGATTTTTTTAAAGATTGTTAAGTGTTTTTTAATCTTAGGGTTTGTCATCGCTTCTTGTTATTCCTTGTATTGGGTCCCCATTTCCTTATACCCTGCAATATAACTTTGTATCTCTACAAAACTTCGTAGGAAATTCTAGTCTGTGTTAATAACCCAGCAAGGAACAGGAAAGCTTACTCCATTTTCAAAGTCTCGTACTGTGTGTATAAATATCTATTCTACTCGGTAGAGGTTCTAACCCTATCTTGATTCTTCTGTGGCTTTAAAGATTCGATACCTCCCTGTCTATTTGTTAATTATTTGTAAAAGTCGTGGGTTCTCTTCATCTGTAATTCAATGGTAATTTCAGACTTCTATTGTGTGATAGAAGTATAAGGGGATACACTCCATATTATGTATGGATCTTTTCTACTTGAAAACAATCCTCTGTATTAAATAAGTGATTTCATTCTGTTCGAAAATGAGTATTTTTCTGGCAATAGGATGTTACGATTTTTCGTTCCTTTTGAATGTTTACAATAGTGGTTTTCGTGGGAAAAATACAATTCTGTAATTATTTTGTCCGCACTTCTGAACTACTGGTTTCTGATTTTGAGAATATACAATTTGGATCTCATTATAATTCAAATCAATTCATGCCTACATTAACATCATTTTTTTATTAAAGGATGAGTTCTTTCTGGTTCGTAAAGATTCACTATGAAATCACATTATACAATGTATAATCGCAAACCCTTTTCCTATGGATTGTTGTGAGATTTATTTGTTACTGTATCAAGTATTTTTGTAGCAGTCTCTTTATCCTAAGTCTAAATACATTATTTATACTTTGGACAGGGATCTAATAGTCATACAATGCCACTGTGTGTAAATAATTTGGACTCTAACTTGATTAAAGTAATTACTTATAAGTTCTGAGTTCCTGTATTTTTGTGTTTTGAAAACTTGTCTATTTCATTTTCCTTCAGCGTAAATAGAATAATGAGGTAGCATCCAAAGGGTAATAGAACGCCTCTATTCAACATGCGTTGTACTATGAGAACTTTTAAGCATTCTGGTTGTTAATATCTTAAAGGGTTCTTCTTGTTTATTTACCTTTTGAAATGTTTTGGGTTAAATTTTTGGTTACCATAATATAATGATGGGACCCCTGTTTTACTTGCGAGGGTACCCATCAGATAATTCCGGGTCCACTTCTACCCTTTCAGACCCATGGACAATTTTCTCAGCAAAGCCAATGGGAAGCACCTGTGCCAACCTCAATCTAAGTGTTTGTTCGTGTATTAAATATGCAATGTTTTAATTTCGTGAATTTGTCTTGAACATTACTCTATATTCAATATTTAATTTTCGTTAATTTGTTTCATAACTTGGTTTACTAATATTATTGATATTTCACTTGCAGGACTTAATCACTCTGAGGATGTGGATTGACGAGCTCACCTCACTTGAAAGGTATGTAACATCCCGCTCCGGCGCACTGAGAAAACTTATTATTTGAGGACACTTGCTCGCAAGTGATCTGGACTTTTCTGATGTTAAAACATTTATACTTTATTATGATGCGTTATGATAGATGAAATGATGCTTTACTATTTGATGTAGACAGGTGCTATTGACTCAATTTTGTTGAGTGTGCAGGGTTTTGGACCTTGATGATGCAGAGGCATCGGTGGAACCCCTTGGACTCTGGATTGAGTCAGGGAGTGTGCTATTTGGGTTGATTTATTTGCTGTGATATTTCATTGATTGATGATATGATGTTGACATGTTCTGACACGATTGTTGATGATGTAGGTTGACGATAGCTTGCTGAATAGACTCACATATGGAGTAAAGGGGCCACACATGATTTCCAGAGAGGTTGAGGGAGAGGTGTGGACAACAGCCCTGCCACGGCCTACTAGCACTCCCGCCGTGGCTCGAACTGTAGGTTAACGATTACCTAGTTTGAGAGGATCCACGATGCCATGAGGGCAGATTGCGATAGTCGCTCATGATGATTCTAAGGGGCGTGAAATAAGGCGGGGGCCTTATTCCTTAGAGCCCTTAGTCTCCCACAAGTTCACCTGGCGGAGTGTTGACTCCAGGGGTTATAGATGTCTACCAATCAGTCAAGTTGGCAAGTGGCACCCTTGGAGCATGTGGGGCATCCTGACGGGCGCGTCGCGCAAAAGAAACACAAGTTGGCGAGTGGCACCCTTGGAGCACGTGGTGCATCCTGAACGGCACATCGCGCGAAAGAAATGAACGAGGCAAGTGGCACCCTTGGAGCGTGTAGTGCATCCTGAAGGGAACGTCGTGTTGATGATAATGAAGAAACAAACCTAGATGGCCCTAAGACATTAACGCCTTAAGAAATCCTTAAACAACTTCCCTAACCAATTGTCGCCTAGCTCAGAATCTAAGTCCTAAGCCTAAGACTTTTCTAGGGTAAATATTTTAGTGTAACCTTAAAGAAAAAGGCCCTAGCATAAAAATAAAAATTCAAAAAAAAACCCACTTAAGTAATAGTTAGGTCTTCATAAAAGTCTTGGGGTAAATAATGAGAGTAAAAATTAAATTAAAACTAATGGTTTTAAAATTTTACAAAGAAGAAATTATTTCCTAACTTGTGAAAGAACAAAAGATAATTAAATAAATAATAAATGAAAGGATTAATTAGCACATTTACCTTTTTGGTTTTAAAAAAAAAGAAAAAAAAGGGAATAATAAAAATAGGGAAATGAGCCTTTTAATAAATTTAAAGAAAATAATTTTGGAGAAACATGGGGGATGAGTGACACTTGTAAGACAACGAATTTTTAGAGGGTTTTCTTTAAAACTTAAGTGAAATGTGATTTAGGGCAAGGGGGGGTCTCAAAATTCTATAAAAGAAAGGTAGATGAGGAAGATGGGGGATGGGTTATTAGCGTAACCTTACGCTACCGGATTTGGACTTGAATGTTTGCTTGTGAGGAGTTGGGATTTTCCATCTCGGTTAGCAGTGGTAGCTCAGCCTTGCAAGGCGAGCTGGGAAGCTAGACTTACCTTCTGCAATTTGTGTGGCCCCTTTGCGGCTCGGGGGGCTAAGGGGGAAGCAGAGTACCCCTAGCGAATGGCTGGGAGGTACCGGTGTAGTCTTGACGGTCGGCAAGTAGGAGCGGGACGGAGCACGCAGACAACACTCGGGGACGGCGCTGAGGCAACGGTATGATTGTACTTTAGTAGATTAGAAGGTAGTACTGCTTATGCTAGGATCGGTATATTCGTGTAAAGGATTGATTGGCTTACTGTTTTTAATCTGGACTATGTAAACCCCTTCTTTATTCAACGTTCTGGACTATGTAAAATAATTATGGTTTATATTTTTGGACTGTGTAAAATAGGAAGATTGCTATGCTAGCCTTGATAACTTATGAATGCAAGCTCCTCATTGTTAGTCGCAATAATTTAATCATGTAAGGTCATTGAATTTTACAGTGGAAACTTATAAACCTTGGGTAATTGTAATTTATCGCAAGGGTTAGTAATAAAAGGGTAACGCAGTTATCATGTATTGTAAGGGACATTGTAATTTTATGGTTTTTCGACAATAAGAAAAAGATGGTAATTTGTACTTTATAGAAATATTTTCGTAACATAAAATATAAACGGTTATCATGTATGGTAAGGGTTATTGTAGTTGTGGTCATTAGATAACCGTGTTGACTCTGTCGATGGTCATGTCTTTATCCTTGGCTTAGTAGGCTTGGTCTTTTGTGTCAGGTGGGATGTAGACACCTCCATGTATCCTAGTATTAAGTCTGTATGTGTGATTTTTGGTGTAAAGAATCCTGTGCCATATCAAGAGTCTCGGGCCCTTTAAAGGCAGGGTTTCCACTCTTGTGACACACCTGATGGAGATTACTAGTTTCTGCCTGAGCAGACGGCCAGGAGCCTATCTGACCTTCTCTCTCTCCAGAGCAGAGAACTAAGATTAAACGCCCTGCTTTCCTATGCAGAAATAGTAAAATCTACTACTATGGATTCTTCCTGTTGTGTTCGTTCCCTGCTTAACCCAGTATGTCGTTAAACAGTTGAAGTTACCTATTGTGCGCCTTATGTCTATGGCCGTTAATGCTTGCAATTACCTGTTGTGCACCTTAATCCTTCTGGTTGTGTTCACTGTGGTTGCATCTTGTTAGTTGTCAGGTGGCGACGTAGAGTAAGGTGTGTATGTTCCTTTCCACATGCGCGCACACACCTTAAACAAAAAAAAAATTATGCACCTGTTAAAGAGTTGTTGTCATAACGAGGAGGGTCGTTACATATGGTATCAGAGCAGGTTCGACCCGCGACTTGGGATTCGCTACGGATTTCATTGACATGATTAGATTTGAATATACTGTTATTGATCGAGTTGATTGTGTGCGTGTAGGTAATCATGGTTAGAGGACGCCGTGGAGGTAGACAATAGGGTGCTAGGGGAGGAGGCGTGAAGCCTCCAGTAGCATCCATGCCTGAGGGGTCTAACCCCAAGGGAGGCGAGAAGGTTCTTGGACAGGAGCAGATTGCAATTGGCGATGTCGTGGGGATGATGAGATCTTTTCAGCGCATGTCAGAGGCGCTGATCAGTCGATTGGACAGAGACGAGGCCAGGGCGCTGGCACCCGCTGAGGTTCTGCTGCACGCACCGACCGTTACAGGTAGAATTCACCGTGAACTCGAGAAGGTTAAATTTCCCGAGTTCTTTGGTTCCCCAGATGGCGCTGCCACTGAGGCATGGCTGGAGAATATGGCGATGTGCTTCGCACTTCACGATTATACTTCCAACTTGAAGGTCTGCATGGAAGTCTTTCAATTGAAGGGGAGTGCTCTTCTATGGTGGAAGACACTCCTGCCACAGCTGAACATGGTCGTTGAAGACGTGTCATGGGAACTACTCGAGGAATGGTTTCGAGAGAGGTACCTTTTTGAGGAATTCATTGAGCGTCAGCTCAATGAGTTCAACGCATTACGACAAGGAGGTCGTACGGTGCCCAAGTACGAGGCACGTTTTATGGAGCTGCTCCGGTATGCTCCCCACCTTAACACTGAGAAGCTCAAGGTCAACAGGTTTTTGTTTGGCCTTAACGACAGCCTGCGTGCAAAGGTTAGGATCTTGATGCCTCAAACCTTGCACGATGTCATCCAAAAGGCCCTCATAGCAGAGGAGGATCTTATCAGTGGGGGTCATACCAGGACTCCAGCGAGACCAGCAGGGCAGGGTTCATCTGGTACACCGTAGCATCAGACACCAGCGAGAAATACGCTGGGATATCGTGGCTTCCAGAGGGAATCCACTTTTGCTACACCCCGATGACTGCCGCCTCAGCAACGGACACCTTATCGAGGACCACAGCACCAACAGCAGCGTCGCCCACAGCAGCAGCAGTTTAGGCCTGTTCAGCAGAACAGACCAGGGTTTCAGGCTAGTGGGCAGTCATCTTCTACTTCAGGTACCAGGACTACTGGGCCGAAGAAGGGGTGTTGGACGTGTGGAGAGCTACACTACCAGCGCGACTGTCCTGTGAAGAGGACAAGGGCGTCCAGATCAGCTGGACCCACTACAGTGGGAGATATGGGCAAGGCCCATCGGATTCATGCAGTGGTGAATAACCACCAGGCAGAGCACCAGTCGACTGTGCTCGAAACGATAGGTACTGTCGCTGACCAGACCCTTAGTATTTTGATAGACCCAGGTGCTACTGAGAGTTTCATTTCTGGTGTAACGCTAAAAAGGATTAAGGTAAAGGCAGTCAAACAGGATGAGTTTAGCTTCATGGAGATGGCTTCGGGAGCCAAACAGAAGGTTGGAGGAAAGGTTACGGGCTGTTCCCTTAACCTAGGAGAGTTTGTCACGAGGGTCAACTTGTACGTCACGATCTTAGGATCTTATGACATCGTGATCGATATGGATTGGTTGGAATCGCATGAGGCGATACTCAACTGTAAGATGAAACGGTTGAGCTTGGCTGATGATGAAGCACAGAGACATGTGATTGTAGGACAAAACCAGGGAGTTTCCCTAAGGTTTGTCTCTTCCTTACAATTACAGAAGAGTATGCGCAAGGGGTGAAAGATTTATGCAATCCTTGCGCTAAATAGAAAGGGAGTGGTGGAAGGTCTAGAACACTTTTCGGTGGTGAAGGAGTTTGTGGACATGTTTCCTGAGGAGTTACTTGGGATGCCGCTAGAAAGGGAATTGGGGTTTACCATAGACCTGAAACCGGGGGCCGAACCGATAGCAAGAGTTGAAAATGCAACTGAAGGAGTTGTTGGACCTGGGACTGATACGTCCTAGTGTGTCACCGTGGGGTGCACCGGTTATTTTCATACGAAAGAAGGACGAATCGTGGAGGCTTTGCATTGACTACCGTCAACTGAAAGAGGCCACGATCAAGAATCAGTATCCCTTACCAAGAATTGATGATTTCTTCGATCAAATGAAGGGGGCGACGGTGTTCTCCAAGATCAATTTGCGATCATGGTATCACCTGTTACGGATCAAGGAGGATGACGTCCCTAAGACTGCCTTTAAGATGATATTTGGACATTAGTTTACTGTTTTACCATTTGGACTGACAAATGCCCCAGGGGTATTCATGAGTTTGATGAACTGGGTGTTCCGCGAGTACTTGGACAAGTTTGTCCAAGTATTCATTGACGATATTTTGATCTATTCTCGGACGACGAACGAGCATCACGATCACTTGCACTTGGTACTACAATGTTTACGAGAACACAAATTGTATGGGAAGTTGTCCAAATGCTCTTTTTATCAATCAAGGATTCACTACTTAGGGCATGTCATCTCCGGCGAAGGTATCGCCGTGGATCCAACCAAGGTTGAGGCTATTATGGAATGGCCTGCGCCAACGAATGTCACAGAAGTGCATAGTTTTATGGGTTTAGCAGGATACTATCGACGGTTTGTCGAGGGATTTTTGAAGATAGCAAATCCGATCACAGAATTGCAGAAGAAAAACAAGAAGTTTGTTTGGAACGAGAAATGCGCGGAATCATTTCGAAGGCTTAAGGACTTGTTGACGACAGCACCGATACAAAAGGTCCTTAACATGGACACAGACTTCTTGGTATGCATTGATGCTTCCAAGGAAGGATTAGGCGGAGTCTTGATGCAAGACAGACGAGTGATTGCTTACATTTCGAGGAAGCTGAGAAGACATGAGGAGAACTACGCAACGGACGATTTGGAGTTATTAGCCATCGTTTATGCCTTGAAGGTTTGGAGACACTACCTTGTTGGAATAAAATTTGAATTAAAGACTGATCATTGTGGGTTGCAACACATTTTCACGCAAAGCGACCTGAACGCGTGACAACGGCGTTGGTCAGAATTGCTTAGCGAGTACGACTTCGAGATTACTTACATAAAGGGAACAGTGAACCGAGTGGTGGATGCTTTGAGTCGGAGGCCACACATCTTTTCAGTGTTGCCTCTTCAAATGAATCTACGTGAGAAGATTCTCACTTTACACCATGATGATGACTAGTACAAAGAAGTCGAGGATTTTATCGGACAAAACACAATGATGGTACCACGATATGAGGGATTTTCTTTTGATAGCGATGGGTTATTGAGGTTTAGAGGTCGGATTTATGTACCGCCAAACGATGAGTTGAGGATGTTGATCCTTAGTGAGGCTCATAGAGCAGTTTACATGGCTCACCCGAGGGTTACGAAGATGAGGGCAGACCTTAAACCATTATTCTTCTGGAAGGGAATGAAGGCTGACATAGTCAACTATGTGGCCAGATGTCTAGAGTGTCAGCAGGTAAAGGATGAACATAGACACCCAGCAGGATTACTTCAACCACATGCCATCCCGAAATCGAAATGGGAAGTTATTTTGATGGATTTTATTGTTGGATTGCCACTGACGGCAAGGAGACACGACTCGATTTTTGTAGTAGTAGACACTCTGAAGAAGAGTGCTCACTTTATTCCTGTGCGTACAATGTATCAGGCACCTGACATAGCGAGAGTTTTCATTAGTGATATTGTGAGGCTGCATGGCGTGCCTAAGAAGATTATATACGATCGAGGATCGATGTTTACTGGATGATTTTGGACGAGTTTTCAAGATGCCTTGGGAACCCAACTCAATTTTAGTACTGCATATCACCCAGAGACTGACGGACGGACCGAACGAACAAACCAAACCTTTGAATACATGTTGCACATGTACGTGATGGACCAACAAAAGAGTTGGGAGGAGTTCTTGCCTCTAGTAGAGTTCGCTTACAACAACAGTTACCAGAGCACCATTAAGATGGTGCCTTTTGAGTTTCTTTATGGGAGACCATGTCGGACGCCCTTGAGTTGGGATCAGCTTGAGGATAGGGTCCTGGTGGGACCATAAGCAATCCAAGAAATAGAAGAGAAAATGCAAACCATAAGACAAAGAATAAAAGAAGCGCAGGATCGACAGAAGAGTTATGCCGATGCACACCGAGTCGACCGTAGTTACGAGGTCAGCGATCGAGTCTTCTTGCGGGTTAAACCGCATAAGAGTTCGATCAAGTTTGGAAAGGGAGATAAACTCTCTCCTAGGTTCATGGGACCTTTCGAGATCATGGAGAGAAAGGGGCCCATGGCCTATCGACTAGCCTTGCCTGATTCTTTGAGGCGTATTCATGATGTTTTCCTGTATCTGTTTTGAGACATTATATTAGTGATCCTACACACGTGATTGACATGAGTTCCTTGCAGGTATCGGACAAGGGAGCGCTCACGGCTGAGCCAGTCCGCATCTTAGATCATCACGTTCGACAGTTACGACGTCAAACGGTAGATCAGGTTAAGGTCCTATGAGACAGTTATAGTCCGCACTCGATGACCTGGGAGGATGCATATGATATGCACCAGCAGTTTCCATTTTTGTTTGATAGATAGACTTATGACACTGTCATACTTTTATTTCATCATTTATACTGAGAAACTTCAGGACGAAGTTTAGACCAAGAGCGGGTGTATGTAACATCCCTCTCTGGCGCACTGAGAAAACTTATTATTTGAGGACACTTGCTCGCAAGTGATCTAGACTTTTTTTATGTTAAAAAATTTATACTTTATTATGATGCATTATGATAGACGACATGATGTTTTACTATTTGATGTAGACAGGTGCTATTGACTCAGTTTTGTTGAGTGTGCAGGGTTTTGGACGTTGATGATGCAGAGGCATCGGTGGAACCCCTTGGACTTCGGATTGAGTCAGGGAGATGATGCAGGCTGATGATAGCTTGCCGACTAGACTCACATATGGAGTAAAGGGGACACACACGATTTCCAGAGAGGTTCAGGGAGAGGTGTGGACAACAGCCCTGCCACAGCCTACTAGCACTATCATCGTGGCTCGAACTGTAGGTTAACGATTACCTAGTTCGAGAGGATCCACGATGCCATGAGGGAAGACTGCGACATTCGCTCACAATGATTCTAAGGGGAGCGCAATAAGGCGGGGGCCTTATTGCTTAGAGCCCTTAGTCTCCCACAAGTTCACCTGGCGGAGTGTTGACTCTAGGGGTTATAGATGTCTACCAATCAGTCAAGTTAGCGAGTGGAACCCTTGAAGCACGTGGGGCATCCTAAAGGGAACGTCGCACAAAAGAAACACAAATTGGCGAGTGGAACCCTTGGAGCACGTGGTGCATCCTGAAGGGCACGTCGTGTGAAAGAAACAAACGAGGCGAGTGGCACCCTTGGAGCACATAGTGCGTCCTGAAGGGCACATCGCGTTGATGATGATGAAGAAACAAACTTAGATGGCCCTAATACATTAACGCCTTAAGAAATCCTTAAACAACTTCCCTAACCAATTGTCGCCTAGCTCAAAATCTAAGTCCTAAGCCTAAGACTTTTCTAGGGTAAATATTTTAGTGTAACCTTAAAGAAAAAGGCCCTAGCATAAAAATAAAAATTCAAACAAAAACACACTTAAGTAATAGTTAGGTCTTCATAAAATTCTTGGGGTAAATAATGAGAGTAAAAATTAAATTAAAACTAATGGTTTTAAAATTTTGCAAAGAAGAAATTATTTCCTAACTTGTGAAAGAACAAAAGATAATTAAATAAATAATAAATGAAAGGATTAATTAGCGCATTTACCTTTTTGGTTTTAAAAGAAAAAAGAAAGAAAGGGAATAATAAAAATAGGGAAATGAGCCTTTTAATAAATTTAAAGAAAATAATTTTGGAGAAACGTGGGGGATGAGTGACACTTGTAAGACAGAGAATTTTTAGAGGGTTTTCTTTAAAACTTAAATGAAATGTGATTTAGGGCAAGGGGGGGTCTCAAAATTCTATAAAAGAAAGGTAGATAAGGAAGATGGGGGATGGGTTATTAGCGTAACATTACGTTGCCAGATTTGGACTTGACTACTTTCTTGTGAGGAGTTGGGATTTTCTAGCTCGGTTAGGAGTGGTATCTCAGCCTTGCGAGGTGAGCTGGGAAGCTAGACTTACCTTCTAGAATTTGTGTGGCCCTTTTGCGGCTCGAGGGGCTAAGGGGGAAGCAGAGTACCCCTAGCGATTGGCTGGGAGGTACCGGTGTAGTCTTGACAGTCGACAAGCAGGAGCAGGATGGAGCGCCCAGACAACACTCGGGGACGGTGTTGAGGCAACGATATAATTGTACTTTAGTAGATTAGAAGGCAGTACTGCTTATGCTAGGATCGGTATATTGGTGTAAAGGATTGATTGGCTTACTGTTGTTAATCTGGACTGTGTAAATCCCTTCTTTATTCAACGTTCTGGATTGTGTAAAATAATTATGGTTTATATTTCTGGACTGTGTAAAATAGTTATTGTTTATATTTTTGGATTGTGTAAAATAGTTATTGTTATATTTCTGGACTGTGTAAAACAATTATTGTTTATATTTCTGGACTATGTAAATTTTATTTACTGTGCGAGACTGTGTAAATTTTTAATTGATTAACTCTCAGAATTCCTGCACACCCAGTGTTAAACTATTATTTGAAGAATGATTAATAAAACCCCTGCACCTTCAGTTTAATTTCGTTGCCTGAAACGAGTATACGAATCCCTGCAGTTTCAGTTTGTCTTTTATTTTAAAAACAAATATTAGAACCCTGGCGGTTTCAACTTTAAACTTTTATTTGAATATCTATTAGAACCCCCATCCATGTGTGTTGCGCATCTGCCCATTCGTTGAGTCTTTTTTGGTGTAGCTTTCCCAGTTTCCGTAGCGACCTGGTTGCGTCTTTAGGAGGCGCCATAAGGAGTCCTCCTTGGCGTTCGCTGGAAACCACCCTTCGCCTCTGCAACCTAACCTCTGACGCAGTCGTTTTACCCAGTGTTCTAAGGCGCTGAAGGAATAACTTCCATCCCTCACCTTTTTGTGACAGCAAATCCATTCGCTTGGATCTAGACAGCTCCGTAGACTTATAGTTCCCTTCCTCAAATCGAATTTAGTGTGATTTTCTTGCCACCTGTGAATTACGGATTCTTGTTCCTCATTTTCTAATTAACACACGAAAATCATAGATAGATTCCTTAAATGATTAAGAGGGTCCAGTATTGTGCAGGGTTGATGTTTTAGTTGAATGATTTGCGGGATAAATACCAGGGTATAGAGTCTATGATCTTTAATAAACTAGCGTTGGAAGTAAAAAAAATAAAAAAATAGCGAACCATTCCCACTGTATCTTCGCCATTTAAATGGTGGGATTGTTTTCTGTTTTTTCAAGTTGCGGAGGGTTTTAATTGTCGAGTTCTACCCTGCCCTGAGTCCTTGTATTTTTCTTTTGCACAGCCGCGAAATTTATTAAAGTCTCAATCCTTGCCCTGCCCCACGCACCCAGCCACTTGCCTACGATGACTACCCAGTGATCTAAAATTGCCTCGTCCTTAGGTGCTCCTTTGCTGTATTTTTGTCCTCATCTTGAAAAGACTATTAGTCGCCTTTCTTTATGCCTTGGGTAGCGGGCAAGAGATGCTGACAGATGGTTGACTATTCAAATGATTTTAAGTTGTGGTTTATATATATATATATATATATATATATATATATATATATATGTACGTTGTTCCTCAGGATTAATGCAGATCAATAGTGAGGAAAGAATGATGGCCAGACAGCGCTGGAAGGGACCCTATGTTTAATTCGATATATATTAAGACTGATTTATAACCCTGTAATTATTTACAATTTCATATAATTATGTTTTCTTAATTCAATGATAACGCTGGACAGGGATTCCATGAGAATGATGATTTAACGAGGTAGCTGGCATTTACTTCTAGATGCAATGGCTTACCAGTACCCAAGCTCTGCCCCTTCCCTGAGTCCTTATTTTTCCTCTTACACAACAGTACAATTATAAAAGGCCTAAATCATTACCCTTCATCTCATACCTTGCCACTTGCCTTACGATGTCAGCCTAGAGATATATTTTTGCCAGGTCTTAAATGCATTGTTAATTGCTTGAGATAAGGGTCCTGTGATCGCTTCATTGTTCATTGGTTTGGCAACATCCTAGAAGCAAGGTAAGTGATAATTGTTGCAAGGTTATTTTAACATGAAAAGATTTATGATGGGACATGAGGTAAAGCAATGCTATTAGTTCAAAGGTAATGATATGGTTAGTGTTGGTTGGGTTAATGTAGTTCAATTGGTTTAATATAAAAAGGGGGTAAATTTCCTTGTTATTTAAATTGAAATGCAATTGTAATGTAAAGGTGATGATATGGTTACGTTATGGTATGTTACCTTAGTGTCATTTGTTATCATAACAATAAGTTGTAGACTCCTTATTTTAATTGAATATTGGGTAATGTAAGAATGATGATATGGTTAGGTGGTGGTGATATTACCATAGTGTCCTTGCTATTCATAACAGATATATGTAAAATCCTTGTTATTAGTTGAAATGTTATGTTACTATAGGTAGTGATGAGATGGTTATGTCTAGGGAATGTTCTTGAATTTCCTTCTGTTTGATATCTTATGCATTGTAAGGTTCTTGCAATAGGAAGATTGCTATGCTAGCCTTGATAACTTATGAATGTGAGCTCCTCATTGTTAGTCGCAATAATTTAATCATGTAAGGTCATTGAATTTTATGGTGGAAACTTATAAACCTTTCGTAATTGTAATTTATCGCAAGGGTTAGTAATAAAAGGGTAACGCAGTTATCATGTATTGTAAGGGACATTGTAATTTTATGGTTTTTCGGCAATATGAAAAAGCTAGTAATTTGTACTTTATAGAAATATTTTCGTAACATAAAATATAAACGGTTATCATGTATGGTAAGGGTTATTGTAGTTGTGGTCATTAGATAACCGTGTTGACTGCGTCGATGGTCGTGTCTTTATCCTTGTCTTAGTAGGCTTGGTCTTTTGTGTCGGGCGAGATGTAGACACCTCCATGTATCCTAGTATTAAGTCTGTATGTGTGATTTTTGGTGTAAAGAATCATGTGTCGTATCAAGAGTCTCAGGCCCTTTAAAGGTAGGGTTTCCACTCTTGCGACACACCTAACGGAGATTACTATTTTCCGCTTGAGCGGATGGTCAGGAGCCTATCTGACCTTCTCTCTCTCCGGAGCAGAGAACTAAGATTAAACACCCTGCTTTCCTGTGCAGAAATAGTAAAATCTACTACTATGGATTCTTCCTGTTGTGTTCGTGCCCTGCTTAACCCAGTATGTCGTTAAACAGTTGCAGTTACCTGTTGTGCGCCTTATGTCTATGGTCGTTAATGCTTGCGGTTACCTATTGTGCACCTTAAGCCTTATGGTTGTGTTCACTGTGGTTGCGTCTTGTTAGTTGTCAGGTGGCGACGTAGAGTAAGGTGTGTATGTTCCTTTCCACACGCGCGCACACACCTTAAACAAAAAAAAAATTATGCACCTGTTAAAGAGTTGTTGTCGTAACGAGGAGGTTCGTTAGAAGGTATTTGAGTTCCAACTTGCAGAATTAAAAAGAAATAACCACCTAGGTTCTATTTAAAGTGATACAAGTTCCACCCTAAGATACTATTATTGTGATAGTTTTATACCAGGCTCATATAGATAGTTGGTTACTTGAATCTTCAATTCTTAAAGGAAACGACAAAGGGAAAACCTTATATTGAATACGATTTCACTATTTGATGGTTATGATCGCATGTGTTATGTAAAATTTGAAGACTCGTCTTAAGTGTTGTACCGACTCTATAATAGGAAGTATGTTTTATGTATTTATATCCCTGAAAATTTTCTTCTGGGTTATTGTAATGAGAAAAGGGACTGTAACTTCTTGTTCCATTAATATAATCGGATTTAATGGAAATTACTCGAAATCTCAAGTTGTTCAAAAGTCAATAACCAGATTTCTTTGTATTAGATGTTTATGTAGTTGTGGAAAATTTGTATAGGCATCAACATATGTATATGTATATATATATATATATATATATANTATATTATGGTATAGGTTATGCTTATCACGATAATACTTCTATTCTGTGTAGATTTATCGCAACCTATAAAAGCATACACAGGTATTTCTTGTAGATCTGTGCTTAATATTATTCAACCGGTAGCAATATGTAATAAATCTTTATGCATTTTTATACTTGAATCTATATTCATACTTATACCAAATATTCTTAATATCAACAATAGATCGAACTGATATTTTCTTTCCTATTGTGGTTCAGAGAGTACATCACTAGAATAAGAATTTTTCACACATTCATCAACAACTATCACACATAGTATCTTTCTTAACTCTACTCACCGAATAAATTCAAACTGTAAAGGCTTATTCTACAATCCATTTAATTCTACCAGCTATTAACCAATACAACAATTCATCAAGGAGTAAGTAGGTGTACATATCTGAAAAAAGTGTTGGGATAAAAAACATAACAACTAAGTTCCACCCAACCATAGAACAATACAACCAAACTACTTGCTCCGTTCACCCCCTAGATTGACCATGAATCCATAAGGGAGAACTCCAATGCTCCTCTTTCTCTATAGTCCTCTTTTAGATTAGATAATTCCCCTTGCCTCACACTCAGAACAATGCTCATAACAACAAGTGATATACTTTCCCCAACATACTTGACAGTGTCCTGCCTCCTCCCATATGCTCCATATGCAAAAGCATCTTGTGCCTAGGTCTTTTCCCCCTTTGGGAATTTTTGTAGATTTACAAATACCTGATTTTGAGGGGCTGCCAATGGCCAAATTCCTCATTTTCCACTTGTAAAATTCATCCCTGAGGTAGTTCAAGCATGTTCCCCACTCATGGAGTCATGGTTAGTTGATTTCAACCTGGTTGTTCCATTTGTCCCTCAATAATTAATATAAAATTATTCTTACAAGTGTCATAGTCAAAGAGTTGGTTGGTAAAATCAAATATTTTCCCAACAACCACAATAATTAATTACAATTAATCAAATTCCAATTTCGGAATTTCCATAAATGGCAATAATTTTCCAAATTCAAATTTGCCAAAAATGGAAATAAATTCCTAAGTGCATACAAACTTTAATAATTAGTTATTTTGGGGGATATTACAAACCTCTTTCCTTATTTTAGGGTTTTATTGTTACAACCACTTTACCCCTTGAATAAGACTTGTAGCCAACTAGGGGCTTCTTGACCACTCTTTGGGGCTTCCAACTTTACAAGGCCATATCTTCTTAACCGTGAGGAACCATGTGGTGTACCACATATCACCAGAAAATACACAACAAGGACTATACATATATGAGTGTCTAACCTACAATTTCACTATCATTCATATATGTATTCCTCAACCAAGTTTGGGTCCCATAACCACACCTCTGGGGCTACATGTAGACTACTTCAAATGTACTCAACTAATGCACAATCAATCTTATTCATACAAGTGTCAATAAAATATCCAACATCTATGGACCTCTCCAAGGGTTGCCATCAATGAAAACCAACTGTCAAAACCAATTGTCCAACACATATCCATTACTTTACACAAATGTTATTTCCGTATTTTTAAATATTTTATGCAATATCCATATTATTTCTATATAAGTTTAATACAAACATATAAATTGAAGCTATAACATATTTATATCATTTAATAAAAATTATATTGATCTTTTCATATACATATAGCATAAATTAAATTTTAAAAAAACAATTAAAATTCTATAAATTCTATACTAAAAAGAATATGTGAATGTAGCAATGTGACATCATATTTAAATATTGATACACTGCGACATTAAATAAAAATTAAAAAATATATATTTTTTTTTTGAATGTCACAATCTCATATCATGTTTCACTAACACCACAACATAATAGAACATTAATGAACATCGCGATGTCCTATAAAATTTCATGAACAATTTAATCTGACATAGCCATCAATAAATTATTTTGAATGACATAATATAGAAAAAACCTTTATCAATGTCGCAATATGACATCACATAGCATAAACCACAAAATGTGACATAAGCATTAATAAATGTAGGAAGTCAACATAATTAAGCCAAGATCAATGCCTCAATGTCCCAAAATCGTTCACGAACATCATAATCAAGGATAACAATGTTATAAACTAACCCAAAATAAATATTATAATACAATATACCCATTGAAGAATTTTACAACAAAATGAAACCCTTCATGAAATATGTACACGTTTTTCCTCTTGAGCTTCATCACTTGTTTGAAGTAAACTCCAACGCTCACTTGTGCTTCCCTCCTAATCTATGGACTTTAAAGGGTTTCATGTGCACTTCTTGTGCTTACTCTGTGTATTTTTTCATTGTCTCTCCTAACTTTTTGTTCTTCAAAAGATCAAGGCTTCCGCACACCTTGAGTGGGATCTATGAACACCTTGCACTAATTCTCCTAAACTTTGGACTTTCAAAAGGTCCATCTGTGCACTCCTTGCGTTGACATTATGCACACTTTGCACTGTGACTCCCAGAAGAGAAACTTGTAACTTAAAACAAAACATTAAACTCCTTCTCAAAAATAGACAAACATACAAACAGAGATTTACTTCATCACAATATATTTTTAGTTTAGAAAGTACAAAGCAAGATTACAGTCTCCTCTCAGGGTTTGTGATATTTTCTCTTATCTTCTTTTC
>ML821970.1:114941-130338 GCA_009831015.1 Picea engelmannii
ATATTCCAAATAAATGCTTTTAATGCTCGTACCTGAGATTTTCCGATATTTCGAATATATAATAGATCTCGGTCATGTACATGTCATTTATTTCCAAATTTGAAATTTTAAAATGTCATTTCTGAAAATAATTTATCATTGTCAAACTTGACTTAATTTTGGAGATGCCTTCGTCGGGGTTTCGGGACTTTCAACGTTGAGAAAACGAGTCGTCGTGAAACACCGATCACCGAAACTGCGATCTGTTAATTTAATTAATCAATTTATTATCTTAATTAATCAACATTGTCATTTCGGAGTTTCGTTAATCCAGAATTCGGGATTCGGGAAATCGGGGGTCGGGAGATCGGGACTTCTGATGTTGCGAGAATTTATATTTGCGGAATTGCGAATGTCGATTTTCCGATGTCATTAATTACCCATAATCATACTTAGCAATAATTTAATCATTGTTAAACCTCCCTCAAGCATCAATTATGATCGGAGATCGGGAAATCGGAGAAAACGATGTTAACTTTATTTGTTCCTTCAAAACTGCGAAGCGCGATTTTCCGATGTGATTAGTTTAAAATTGAAACTTGTTTTAAAACGATAATTGAATTAAAGATGAGTTAATTACGTATTAACGTATCGGGGAATCAGGGGTCGGGGTTTCGTGACTTAATATGCAATGAGATTTGTTCCTACTAGATAGCGAACTCCGATATCCCGATATATTTTCAAATTCTTAAGTTTTATCGTTTAAGTTCGTCTTTTATATTATTCGGAAAAGTATTTGGGCATTCATTGAATAATTTCCAACCATATTTTTTCCCGAAATAAACCCCAAGTGTATTTCAGATTCATTAAGTATGAAAATTTTGATTTATAAAGATTTTGAATAGTGCAAAGACTCCAGGATATCAAAAATTTTGTTCTTAAGGTAAAAATTTTAAGTTCAGTTTCAACAATATTAATATATTAATTAATAACAAATATTTTTTTTTATGTTGAAACAATGAATATTTATGAACAAAATCCTTTATGAATATCACAAACTCCCATCACATTTCATTCACATCAAAATACAACAAAATATTATGTGAACAATATAATGTGACATCACATTTAATGAACATGGAAATGTGATATAGTTGTTAGCATATCAAAATGGATGTTGTAATATGAAATAATGTTAAATGAAAGATGCAAAACAACATAACCCTTGTTTAATGTCATATTGTTATATCAATGAACATCGGAATGTAACATGACATTTAATGAATGTCGTAACATCACATAGTCATCAACACGTCAACATCAATGTACCAATCTAATATAATTAATAACTATTAATTATCTCAACATAATAATAATAATAATAATAATAATAATAACTTTAAATATTAATATATGAATTAATAAAAAAAACAATTATGTTCAAAGAATGAATATATTTGATGAACATTGCAATTTGACATGAAATTCATGAGCCTGACATAGCTATTAATATTATAAGATAAATGTCGCAATGTGACAACAAAAAAATTATTTCAATGTATCAATGTGACATCAAATTTCATTAATTATACAATTTGACATAAAATTAGTGAATATCACAATCTAACATAAGATAAAACAAAAAAAAATTAAAATATGACAATGTGATATCACATTTCAATAATGCCACAACATAATAAAGCATTGATGAACACCGTAATGTAACATGAAAATTCGTGAACACTTCAATTTGACACATCCATCAATGAATTAATATAAATGTCACAATATGCCAAATTCAAATACTCATTAACATCGTTATATGAATGTCTCATTGTGACAAAACCTTTTTCAATGTCATATTACATCATATACCATAAACCCGAAAGTTAAACATAACCATTAATGAATGTAGAAATTCGACATATTAAGCCAAGATCAATATCTCAATGTGGCATAACCATTTGCGAACATCATAATCAAACATACCCAAAAAAACAGAATAAAAAAACCATCGCAAACCATATTGACTAATTGTTAACCATGCCCAACATAAACCTTCATGAATAGTCTAATGTGACAAAAGAGTAAATAAATGTGACAATGTAACATCAAAATTTATGAACATTTATGAAAATTTATGAACACGGTTACTTCCCTGGGGAACACTACAACAAGCTTTTTTCAATCTCTTGTAGACTAATTTGAGGAGAAGTATGACCTTCTTGAAGACTTGGAGGAAGAAGTGAAATATCTTTGCCCCACAACATTGAGCACATATGTCAACCAACTAATGGAGACAAATGTCCAGTTGACTTGTGAGGTTATCCACTTCCATGTATCCATTGATGAGCTTCGTGAAGAAGCTTCTCCTCTTCAAGAAGATAACAATTGGTTGTTTGACAAATATCACGTATTGAAGGAATATTACAATGTCATATTATTGCAGCTGGCTGAGAAGGATGAGACTCTTCAAAGCTTGCAGTCTACTCAAATGAATGTTGAGAAACTGCTAATAACAAGATTTTTATTGTCAATATATCAAGCTCACCTATTTATTCTTCCACCATTGTTGTTATTCCAGTTGTTTGTGAGAAAAATGCTAACACTATTGAGCCTCCAGGCTCACCCATTTCTTCTCCACCCCCTGTTTTTTTTTTAATAAAGATGTTATTGATTTATGCTTTAAACCTAATGACGATGTTGTTTCTCCTAGCTTTGAAAAACACACTACATGTATAGGGTCCCAATTTCTCAACAAGATGGGATATACTAGAGGAGGACTTGGGAAGAATGGATAGGGTATTGTTGTTCCTATTATTCCTAAGATGCTGCCACCAAAAATAGGTCTTGGATATGATGTTATTTTTTCCTCCTTGCCTACACCTTCCATTGCTGTAAACATGGAAGTTTTGTTCATTACAGTTGGAGTTCAGACTCATTTTCCAATAACACACTCTATTGAACCAATTAATGAGATATTTCTTCTTGACATGTCAAAATATCAACCTATTGTTGTTGATGAAATTGTCATTGATATACCACGTCATTCTACTCTTGATATTACATTAGTCCCTAAGCCTATATCTCTTGATCATCCAACACATCCCTTTGTGACTTATAGTCATCCTCTCCATAGAAGAAATGACAATCATGCTTTCATATCCTTGCAAAAGAGACGTGAAAGACAGAACCATGGACCAATCCCGACTACCAGGATAAACTTTGGTTGGATTGATCAGTGTTCATGGGTGCATCCAACTAGATGTTTGAAGAGTTTCTACTGGTGGATTTGATCGGTTGTACGGACATACAACACTCCTTTTCATTATTGATTTATTTGTAGTGGTCTACCACAACATCAACCCAACTTGACATTCGATTGTCACTTGACTGGGATATTAGTCGACCACATGATTGACCTGACTTGGCAATCAACTAGAGGTGTTTTCAATTGCATATTTTTCAACTGAGTTTCGACTTGCTATTATCCATCGACTAGTGTTTCGACAAATATCCTTTGTTGATACTTTGGTTCCTCAACTTTGTTGAAGGGGGGGAGTGCGTGAAGTTGTTGATGTGTAAAACCAACTGATGTGCTTGGATTTTATGAGATTGACCGAACCATGTTCAACTGTGTTGTTATGAGTTGTACTTTTGCTTGTTGTACCTAATGGAGAGAATTTTTGGATACAAATACTATCTATCTTGGCAGAGACTATTGGATTGACAAAGACTAATTATATTGGTACGTTCTTGTCTATTTGACTGATCGATTAGCTAGTGTTGTCTTGTTTTCTACTCGATTGACCGACTAGGACTGTATTTGGACAACAATTTTTCAACCATTTTGTAATGGATGACTACTCTTTTGGCCTTGATTTGTGTTGATGGTGATCAAACTTCCTTGGGAGTGTTGTTGTACCATCTTGTGATCAGCGTTTGCAGTCTGAACAAATTCAGGGGGTGAATGTTATGGAATTTGTTTTCCTCCAAGTTGTGTTTTTGAGGGGGTGTTGGAACATTTGGTTCCATCATAAACCTCACCTTGTGGGATAAATGGATCGACCAAGTATTATTGTCGACGCCTGACTAAATTGGTGGTTGACCATGTCTGCTTAAGTATCCTCAATCCACGTTTTATGGAAAAGTGCAACCGCCTTCACCCAAGTTTGTTGGTTTTGGTCCATGACTGAAACCCATTCATAGACGATCCTTGTGATCAATCTATCATAATATTAGATCATCATATCATCTCAAGATATCTTCTCTCGCTCATTGAGTGACATGTTCTTTAATGCTACAGTGTCTTTCAACACCACGGTTTCCTCTCGTATATGTTTTCCTTTGCATTTAATCCTTGTTCCAACAGTGATATGATTACACCATATGTTGTAATATAAATAACGCCCACCCATTCAATCCCACTCAACCCCATTAAGAAAATATATGATTCCTACAAGAGTAAGGGAGTAGTGGGTAGTCAGTGGATGTTGTCAGATCCAAAAGGGACAAGTGCAATCTCCTTGTGGAAAAAACTAATCAGATGGGCTCAAATGAAGAAGTGTCACGACCTACCAGGGGTCATTATGACTAGTTAAGAAACAACATATTGATGCAGGGGTGCATAGGAATCATGTGTAGCACCCCCAGAGAATAAGACTTGTGCATGCACAGAGCTATCTACATCATCACCATTTCGTTTGATTCAGCGATGATGAAAAAATTGTAATAATAATAACAACTAATATGACAGATAGTTACACCACATCAAATTCATATAATATTGGTAAAACAGAATCATTAATATCACAGGGAGGGGCACAATTTTCCTGATTAGTATAAAGGAGGAGTTAATTTCGGTGGCTGGCAGAAATCTTGGCATTAAAGCTACAGAGACTCATCAACGTCCAACATGAAGACTTCAACGGTTAGGATGGAGGATGGTACCAACCAACTCAAGGAAAGGATTGGACAATAACTCCATGTTCAATAAATGGCAGGTTCCATTATAGTTTTATTTTTTTGAGGACGAGTGGAGTTTTCTCCCACCATTATTTATTTCTCAAATCTGAGAGAGCTCTTCCATTTATATATTAGTAAGGTGTTGGCAGACATAAGTGACTAACTCCATTAGCTATTTTTGGGTTCTAATAACACATTCACTCTATCTTCCATGGAATCCTCAAACAAACCCCAAGCATGACCAAAGTCTAAGGCCATGAAGGAATAATCGATTCCCAATCTCGTGTTGCCGTGTGGTGTATAGTTTGAAGGGTCGACCTTCAGGAAGGTTTCTCTATTAAAATGTGTCAATTATAACATCAAAAAATCCAATCAATTCCCTGCATTGCAATTCGAGAAATATACAGAGGGTTTCCAGAACGAATATGGAACCGAGCAAATAGTGACCCAAGAATAGGAAAGGCCATTAAGAAAATCTAGAATTCTAATCTTCCTCAAAGATCCTCATTTTGGGTTCACCTGAGCTATCCAGGCTTGTGTCATATTCCTCTTCACCGAGATGCATGGGGGATACTTTTGGTTGGACAAACCCTACCCTATTGATCAAGACATAATGCATTGGATTTCAGGCCCTCCCACTTCTGGAAAAGATCCAACTGTCATCCTTAAAGATAAAGACGTTGCCCGGGAGGAGGTTTATTATCAATTTGGAACACTCAGAGGGAAACAGGGGCTATTCATCCCTGAGATAAATACTCTAGTAGTTTAGTTCACCACATAGTTATTGGCTTGCAATCTCATCCACAAATGTCAAAAATACGAATGCACTCTCGGGGTGGTCCTAACAGCAAAGAGATGTGTTGAAGGAACCCAGATGGATTGGGATCAATACTTTCTCGATTTTTTTATCATTGATTTCCTTGATGTTCAATATTTGGGAAGAGAATTTAATTATAGATGGTTCATTCTTTTGTTGGGTATGGTGTTTTGTGAACCACCACTAGGATTTGAAGAAGAGGAAAAATTTGTTCCCTTGTTCATTACTCCATGTTTCTTGACTCTCTAGCATTTAAAGAATATCGAGGTCCAGGAAACACTTGCCAAATCCTTTCTTCAGTGTTTCACATAGTTACTTTTGGATTTTGATGAAAGGGTTTTCATCCCAACACAACGTTTTGACAAGTATGATGATTATCTTGAATTTAAATGCAATTTTCATAATTCTTTTATTTCTCCCCACACATCTAGTGATAAGACAGAGGATAATATTCCTTTTTGTATTATGGAAAGGGACATCCTGGATGGTGTGGAGGTATGGAAGGATGACTACCATCCATCTTTCTTTGAGGCCCAATATGAATTTGAAGTAAGGACAAAGAAGTCCCAAGAATAGAGGTGGGTCATGGTTGTTGCTTAGCATAATGACAATGTTGTTCTGTCTAAGATTCACAATTCAAGTTCCAAGGACTAGGAGAACCTTGTTCAAATGAGAATATCCAAAGCGATAGTGGGTATGAGGTAGAGGCAGAGACAACTAGGAAATGGAAACGATATTTTAAGAATCGAGTTCCACTCCCTATCGACCTTGACGCCGACACAGATCATGACCATCCACCCTCCCCATGTGTGACCCCAATCAAAGAAGAGTTCCCACAACCATCAGTGCGGTTGAAGGTCCAGTCGGTTCTTGAAAATGTCGATGCACAACTACCATGAAGTAAGAAGAGACTCGCTCCCCATTACCTAACCATCAAATAGCTAATATGATGAAGGAGCTTTGTGCTTAATTTGCCAAAAAACAAGCATTCCAAAATGATATGGTGAGGAAAGTGGGCACTCTAGTTCAACGACTTTATTTACCCTCACCACCAGAATATTTGCCCCAAGAACATCAATCCATCAACACATTGATATCGATCCACCTCCGAATTCTGAGTGTTATCCCACTCGCCATGATACCCTCTGACTCAACCAAGACATAGTTCAACCTTTCCCAAGTACCTACTATTAAGATACAAGGATTGGTGACTACCATGAAGTATGACCTTAGGGAGAGAAACCAAATTCTCACTTGAGAGCATGCCCAATTACGCCTTTAGTTCAACCAAGAATTCTCAATCCATGCAGACACTAGGTCTCAATTGCAACAAGAATCCAGTGCATGACAAGAAATTGAAGCTTCCCAAAAAAACCACCAACAAATTCATCTTATTGAAGTTAACATGCATATATAAACTAAGGCACAATATGAATTCATTCTAGCCCATCACATTGATGTATTCACTGCTATGGATGAGGTTTACTCACAAATGTGTAAGAATGAGAAGGTCCAATATGAGATCCTGACACCACATAAACTTGGAGTGTTTACTGAGCATATTCATGTCATGGAGTCTTAGAATTCATAACTCCACACGCACATTCAAGAGTTAGCGTCAGAGGACAAATAATTACGAAAGAAGATTGCAACAACGAAGGTTTTTGTCCAGGATGGGTGGATTATATTGAAATAATTTTCGGGGGTGGTTGATCGCAAATTCACCTCGTGGACCCATTTACAACCCCTGCCCCAGAATAATTGTTATTCATGATTTCCTTCACCCAGCAGAAGAGTAGCTTCTCTACCTCCACACGAGTGTGTCTCTATGATGGAAGATATTGCCTCCAAGACAAAATATATCATTGCATCTTGCATTGAGAAGAAAAGAATATCATATCTCTTCGCTATGGCGGTCGATAAGGAATTAATATTTTATACCTAGATGACAGACGTGTAGTTTGTTTTCATCCCATTTATTGAGAAAATGGGAACAACGGATCTTACAGCTCCTCGAGTCACAACAACCGATGTCAATGTGGTTGTTCATCTCACCCAAGAACTTCAAGTCACCCTCAATGAGACTAATCACCAATTCAAGTAGTTTGTCCAAGAACTCCTCATGATAGTTATGTCCACCACATTAGTCACTCCATGAGGCAATTGGGTTGAGGATGAGCCAAATAATAGTGGTGGGGGCATGTTGGCACCCAAATGATTAGGTAAATATCATCTATTTGCACAAACGAAGTTGTGCCTGCCTATTCCAGATTTTTGCACACTCAAGGAGTTACGTGAGGGGTGATAGGAGGCACGTGTGTTAGGTCAAGTTTTTATATTGCACACTAGTTCAAGTTCTTCCAAATGTGCATCAATCTGAGATTTGTAATGCGCACCATAAATCAAGAAGACACTGCATGCACACTGGAAACAATAAAAATTCTTGGGAAATATCTTTGGATGATAACTACAAACAGCATGAGGGAACATGGAGCAGAAAGAATATGATCTTGAAAGGTAGTTGATATTGTCACGATTCCAAAGAGGCTACATGGAATGCATGCGGGTGACAGAAGCATATGGGGTTGGTAGTCAGAGGAGCGAGTGGGACATAACTAAAAGTGACAGAGCATCATAGCCAAGAATCAAATAAAAGGTGTTAGGATATCTAGACACTTAGGAGTTATTTAAGATCTACTTGGTATAATATGTCGTTAGGTAAAAGTGTGTTTCTTTAGTATGCATTAGTATGCATTTGTAGTTAGGAAATCCAACGGTCACGATATGTTCTCGACATAGAGTGATCTGACAGTTCATGCTCTCCTCGATATTAATGGCCATTCATCTGTGGCTTAACACCCGATTAGTCCATGATCTCTATTTAAAGAGAATGGAGGGTCATTTGCCGATGATCTATTGTGAGAAACTCTCTTGTAAAATCTCTCTATAATCTTTTTCTTTGTATTAATAAACTGCTCCAAGTGGTCGCGTTGGCTGGGGCTGTGGATGTTTTCCTGTAGGGGTTTTACCACGTGAAAACATCAGTGTGTTGATCTTTGATCTGGTTATGTAAGTGGTTACTAAAGTTTTTTGTACTTCGTTGGAATACCTATGTTGTCGAACATGGTATCAGAGCCTGTTTGAAGACCCGCTCTTGTTGTAGATCGAGATCATGAAGCTGAGTTTCCTCATCTCCATTTTCTATCATTTATGTAAATTTTTGGGCTGAGAATACTATTCCATTGCGGTCGGAGAACAGGTTTTAGTTAGGAACACTTTTTGTTTCACTCGAAAAGGTTTCTGTTTGCCCAAGATATGGCTATTACAGTCAGATCCAGAGGTATAAAGCTTGAATACACATTTTTAAAAATTTTGCAGAGTAGTATTTTTATTTTTATTTTGGTTTTGTTTTATTTGTTTCCGGTTGCTAATATTTTAGATCTGTGTATGATCTTTTCTCCGTGCCCTATGCGATCTCGGAAAATAAAAAATAGATAGGAAAAGGTGCATCTTTCGGGTAAGCTAACTGAGATCCAACCCTTGTTGTCATCGAGAAGCAAAATTTTTTTCTTGTGTGAAAATATTTTTTTTTATCACGCTCTCCAAGGCCATCTTCAACAAAAACAACAACAACACCCCCAATCCTCCTTCTGAACATTACAATATGTTTTGTGTGACATCCCCAAAAATAAATTATTTCTGAAATTTAAAATTTGTTGGAAAACTATTCTATTTTTAGTAAATTCGAATTTGGAAAATTTTTGTCATTTATGGAAATTCCAAATTTCGAATTTGATAATTGTAATTAAATATTATGACTGTTGGATAGAGATCTAATTTGACCTAACTAACTATTTGACTATGAAACTTGTATGAAAATAGAATATTTTATATTGATTGCAGGAGGAAAAATGGAACAGCCATGTTAAAATCAGTTGACCATGACTCCATGAGTGGGGAGCATGTTGGAACTACCTCTGGGCTGATTGTTACAAGTGGAAAATCAAATATTTGGCCATTGGTAGCCCCTAAAAATTAGAGATTTAGAAAGTTGTGAAAATTCCCAAGGGGGGGAAGAAAGACCTAGGCAAAAAGGGATTTGTTTTGTTAAATAGCATATGCGAGGAGGCGGGATGTTGCCTAGTATGCTGGAGAAAGGAGACTATTGATTTTCTTGCTGTTATGAACACTACTGATTGAGTGTGAGGTAAGAGGAATATGCTAGAATTGAAAGACATTTATGAGGAGGAGTTTTTCCAAGTTTGCCCTCATGGACTCATGGTCAGGCTAGGGAGTGAACTGGGAAAGTGATTTGGCTTCCCTGTTCTACGGTTGGGAGGAATGTGGCTTTTCCCTTTTTCTTCCTAGGAACTAGTTCAGATATGTAATATTTTCCTTCTCTATTTGAATGATCATATATCTGATGGGATGTATTTGTTAAACCTGAATTGAATTATTTTCCATCTCTATGGAATGAATTAGTCACAGTTGTAGTGCAACCATTAAATTTTGTCTGGATACAATAACCTGGGCGAAATCTGTTCAAATATATGAATGTGTGAAGCCCAAATGCTGATAGAATATCTTATAAAATCAATTTCTGAGCAACTCTTTATGATTGGATTAGATTCTGGATGAAGGTTAGAAGTTAATTTTATTTTGTTATGATAGTCAAATGGATTTGGTATGATTGAGTTCTGGAAGTAATCATTTTCTGTAACTAGATTCTGCTATACAGAAGTAACTATAAGGTAATTTCCTTTACATCAAAATTTTCTGGTAGAGAACTATCTAGGCATGAACATAATGGAAACTAGTCTATATAGATATGGAGTAGGTATATTTCTGTACATACAAACTCAGAGTCATAAGTTTACTCGGGTCGCTATCTGCCCACTTAGTGTGGAATTAGACTAATATAAATTATTACTTTTCCATGATATAACTATAGTACATATAGGTAAGCATATGTCTATTTACTATTGGCAGACATTATAGAAGGAAATCCATAATCTAATGTCTATAATAGCAAGTAAGTATATATATATATATATCAGTTTCTGTACCATAAGCATGATAAATTTGTTGACAGACATGTAACCACAACTAAATCATATACGTATGAGTTGGAATATTCTAGCTAAAGAAACAACCTCGGTGCACTTCTTTCATTATGAATCAAATATAATAAAACAAACGGTACGAGTAATTCCCTTGTTAGATTCTGGAAAACTTTATTTTTGTAACGGAATAGTCAATTGGAACTAATACAGTCAATTTGCTTAGACTCCTTTATGTCTTGTCTAAATAACAAGTTAAGTGTTCGAAATCAAGAGATAGATTTGCTATGATTCAAATTCATCATTCCAAGTAATTTCGACCAGGATCGCCACTTAATAAATAAAAACTTATTACATAGTTAACCTGATGTAAAATCAAAAGTATGGATTCAATACTTATATCATAACTGGCGCTATGCCAACAATGGTAACACGACTCAAGGGGGTTTACTTCATAAAAAATTTACCGAAGTCAAAAGGAACTAATTATAACATAACTAGTTGAATCCATGATCTCCCTTGGATGTTCTAGAACTTGTAGAGTGTACCCTGAGAAATGATGGGTTCGGAACCCGATTACCTTTTGCGTCGAAGTCAAGGGCAGTTACCCTAGATTTGCATAGACAGAAACCCTATAAATAAAAACAAAACCTTGTAATTATTAGTCTTTATTCGAAGATTAAGTAATGGAAAACTTCAACAAGATGATAAACGTTAAACCAACTATTTCTTTCCAGAGAGACATTTATCTTATGACATGCAGGCACAAATCCTTGCCCCATTGCTTGCTATCTGGATATATGTCCGAGCCAAGGGAGAAGGGCACAGTAAATATCTGATGGGTCCTCACACCAACAAGGCCCATCATTAGTGACTTTACGAGTACTTTGAATGAAATAAAGATAACTCAATAAATTCAAACATAGTGCAGTAGACGACAGTTTTAGCTTCCTTAAATGACCAGACAATATAAGTCGAGTTGTTTCAAAAATATGCTTCGAACCGAGACTATACCCAGTCGTTGGACTCTTAAACCCTCCCAAAATCTAGATTATAGAAAGTAATGAAGTCAAGTAGTCAATATAGAAATTGTCATAACTAGATCCCTGCGAGGTCGCCTTGCAACATACAGTATCACCAACATGAGGAAAGATATTGTTCTATTTTTATTCGACGGAAGAAAGGGTCCTTATAAAATACACACAAAACCTTTTACTCAAGAGCCACATACAACAAGGTAGTTCTAGGAGCTAGACGTGAACATGTTAGACAGATTTTGTAGTTATACCAAATAAGTAATGATTGTGGGCTTCCTTGAACAGGTCCCATTATGGGCCTGAGTGTAATGTCGATGGGTGGACACACCCTTCGCAAAGGAAAGATCGAAAAGCGAAAGAGGTGTGACACATAGGCTACACCAGTTTATTTCTCTTTTAAAAAAATAAAAAATAAAAACTCATACGCATCCAATGCCTAGTCTCGTTGTATAACCACCTAGTAGGAGCGTGAAGTAGTATGACTTTTGGGCATATTGAAACCCTAAACTAAATTACCAGGAAACTAAACTAATAATCCTCTAAAATTTGAGAACGAAGAGATGGAGTGCCGAAAACCTTCGAAATACCGAAATAGAAATACACAGGTAATCCAAATCGTTTTAGAACAAGATTAACTCCGAAGGAATTAAAGCATTCGCGTCAAGGGAGAAAAGTAGACAAACTTTGTGGCAAGAACTACAGAATAAAAGGGACCTTCACTGAATTAAGACTCCAAATCTCTACGCCTATGTTTGAGATACGATAACCTAACATGAACTTACCAGGGAGATGGGCCTTATCGACTGGACTGTTGAGCAACGACCTCCAGAATAAATTCTTCTCCAAACCAAAGGAGCAATACATAGATTTGATGTTTCTAAGAGTCACAATGACGAGGGAAGGGCTTTTCTAACCCTAAGTTGAGGGTGAACTACCAAAGTAAATGTTGAAGTACGAGGTGGGTCAGACCATGTGTTACGGAAAATTTGTCAAGACAAGATTAGAAGAAGGATAGGTCAGAGGGTCGTCGTAACCTGTACAAACAGGGCTTTCATTGATTGCAGGAGAGAATTCTTAACTCCTCTGATAGGAACACCTTTCACCTTAAATTACCTTAATACAAACTTAACGGTTGTCTCTTTCAAAAGGTGACTAATTGAGACCAATTAGGGTTAACTGTTCTCGTCTCGGATTGACTATTGGCTATGTCTAACATTGTTAAGCTAAGTAATTAGTCAAGACTCAGTTGAATTAGAGTCTTTGCACAATATTTCCTTACCAAAAAGGTGGTAATCCTAGTGTTTAAAAGAACCGTAAGCATAAATAATTCACGAGAAGAATCCTTTTAATGACCTAGAATGTTATCGAATTATTTGCTAGGCCTTATACAGTCTATTGTTTTGGGTATAAATTTATGTATTTTATACCTATGGGTACAATGTATGTGTTTAAGAAGGTACTAGTTACTTCAGAGAGACCCTTATATATAGTTCAAAGTCAGTCTAGTGTAAGATTGATCCCTTATGACAAACAACATATAAATATGTAATCATAGTGAGCACCACTACCTTTTCATTATGAAGTCTTCTAAGTAAAATGAAAAATTTGTAAAAAAAAAAAATTATGTCAAATTTGAGGTACATTACATTTTGCTAGATCATTTGGTTAAAAGTTGCCTTATTAAGTAAAAGGTCTTGAGTTCAAGTCTCTCTTTTGTTACTTATTTTGAAAAAGTTCATGCTAAAATTGTAAAGTGTATTTCACTTCAAGTATAAAAGTGAATCACTATAAGTAGCTTTAATATTTTATTTTAAAGTTATTTATTTTGCATGCATCTCTTATTTTATAAAGTAACTTCATTGTAAAATTGATCCCCACTTATCTTTATAAAAGTGGGTCACTTCATAAAACAACTTACACGTGGTCATTTGGTTACAGTTTATGCCTCTTTTTTTTAAGGACATAACTCTAACATCAGAAGTCCGTTTTTAGTGTCGTTTTTTTAAAACCGCATAACATTTCGAGCTCTTTCCATACAGATCATCAGTTTCAGTTTTTAAATCCATATTATCTGCATATTTAATATGGCTTCTACAAGTAATGTCTTTCTTACCAGCAACAACTACTTCCAATGGAAATCTCATATGGAAGATTTATTAATAAGTAAAGGCTTATACCGGATTACCTTGGGAAAGGAAAAAGCACCCACTGATGCTAATAAGAAAGCCAAGTGGGATAATAGGAATGAATAAGCATGAGGACTAATCAGAATGTCCATCTCTCCTAATTTAAGGTACCACCTTCAAGAAATTGATGACCCCGAAGAAACTTGGGACAAGATTGAATTTGTGTTTGGTAAACTCAATATTATTCGAGCACAACAGTTAGAAAATCAAATACTGACCTTGAGTCCAAGTGATTTTTCTTGCTTTGGAGACTATTTATCTAAGTTTAAAACACTAAGAATTTTATGTGAAGAATGTAAGATAAAAATGGAGGAAGAGTGTTGCATCTATCTTATTCTTTCTAAGCTAGGTAGTGCATATTTTGTGTTTGTATCTACCTTTTATTCCATAACAGAGGATCTAGGGAAAGCTTATGAAAAACCCACTCTTGAGTCCTTTTCTGCTTATTTGATTAGAGAGGAAGATAAGCTTGTACAACTTGGAGTGATCAACACTGCAGGTACCTCCAACAAAGCCTTAGTTGCCCAACAGAAAGATAAACCCAAGTATCCCAAGAATAAACATCCTCGCTACAACAACAAACAACATAAGGGTCCCAAACCCGCTCAAACAGCTTCAGCTGCTAATGGTGACAAAGGAGAAAAATATAAAAATAAGAATACTAACCGACATTGAAACTTTTGTGATAAAGATGGTCATGATGAGTCCAAATGTTTCAAGAATATGGCATCTTTAGAAGAAGCGATGAAGAAACACAACATCAGTATTGATTCTACTTCTTCTTCTTCTTCTCATGGACATGCACTTTCTGCTTCTGGTTTCTCCTTCAATTCAAATTCTACTTCTGATGAGTGTCTTATTGAGTCTGGAGAATCTTATCATATGGCTAAGGATAAAGCCATATTTTCCACTCTAAATTAATGTAACACCAAGAAAATATTTTTTGGTGATGATAGATCTCTTTGTGTTGAAGGATCTAGAATAGTCCCAGTAGAAAATGGTCATTCCAATAATGTATTATGTGTTCCAAGTCTTTCTTGTAACCTTCTATCAGTATATCAAATCACTCATTCAGGTGAAGGTAAAACCGTAGAGTTTTCACCTCACCAAGTTGTAATCAAGGATCTAAAAGATCCTAAGCATGTTCTTGCAACTAGAATTGTTGATGATATTACCAAGTTGTACAAATTTGACAACTTTAGGTCATCATCTTTTTCATTAGTTTTTGTTGCTCATAGCGATGACTTGAGAAAACTTTGGCATGAGCAGTTTGGTCATCTAAACTATCGCTCATTGCAGCAACTATGTAATCAACAGATGGTGACTGGTCTTCCTCTTGTTTCATGCAGAGAT
>ML821970.1:130735-148538 GCA_009831015.1 Picea engelmannii
TAGTAAATCGCACTCCCACAAAGGCTCTTAAAAATATAACACCGGAAGAATCTTGGACTAAAATTAAACCAGATGTAAGTCACTTCTGTGTATTTGGCAATATAGCATGGGCTCACATTCCTGATGAGAAAAGGAAAGCATTGCAGCCTAAAAGTGAGAAGTGTATATTTGATGGTTATTCTAAAGATGTCAAAGGTTACAGACTTCTTCAATCATATTGTAATGAAATTATTATTAGAAGAGATGTTAAATTTGATGAAAATATCTTATCCTGCGAGCCTAATTTAGCATTTGTGCCTTATTTGGCATGTGAGCCTAATTCAGCGGTTGTGCCTTCTTCGTCCTGTGAGCCATCTTTGGCATTTGTGCCTTCTTCTAATCTAGTTTCTTCTTCAGATGATGACAGTGAGGATGAAAATCCACCTCTGCCTGCTCACCGTCCTCCATATGAGTCCTTTGAACCTGAACCAGCACCAATTCCACCACTTCCTAGATGGGTCTGTTCAACATGAGAGGCAGTTGGTGGTCTTGTTGATGATCCTTCATATCAACGTCGAACACGTTCACGGTTCCAATGAGCCTCTTCTCTTTTGGATCAAGTTTCAGAGACTCCTGATCCAGAAATATTTGCAGAATCTTCAAGTCATCCAGATTGGGATATAGCAATGAATGAAGAGTATCGTTCTTTAATGGAAAACGATACTTTGGATCTTGTACCTCTTCCAAAAGGAAGAAAATTTGTCAGATGTAAATGGGTCTACAGAACTAAGTATGCATCCGATGGAAGTATTGAAAGACGCAAGGCTCGACTAGTTTCCAAAGGATTTTTCCAGGTTGAAGGAATTGACTATAATGAAACCTTTTCCCCTGTGGCCAAAATGAATTCCATCCACCTTGTTCTTGCCCTTGCCACCTCACATAAATGGGAGGTCCATGATATGGATGTTAAATCTGCCTTATTGCATGGTGATTTGAAAGAAGAAATCTGCATGGAACAACCTCATGGCTATGTCCAGAATGACTCTAGATTTGTTTGTCGCCTCAAGAAATCTCTTTATGGTCTCAAGCAAGCTCCCTGAGCTTGGTATGCCAAAATGGGCATCTTTCTTATCACCATTGGATTTTCTATATGTCATTCTGATCCTAATGTCTATACTAATAAAGTAGGAATCCATCTCATAATCATTTTTCTTTATGTTGATGACCTTATCCTTACTGGCAGTGACCCAAAACTTTTAAACCATGTGAAAACCAATGTTAAGAAGAAATTTGAAATGACCGACTTAGGCTTTTTGCACTATTTCCTTGGCCTCCAAGTTTTGAAAACCAATAAAGGAATTTTTCTTTCCCAGTCTAAGTATGCTTGTGACCTTCCTCGTCGCTTTCACATGGATGATTGTAAACCAACCCCTTCTCCCTTCCAGTCTAGAGTCAAGCTTACCTCCACCTGTACTTCTCCTGAAGTTGATGCCACCCTATACCGTCAGTTAGTTGGTAGCCTCTTATACTTGACTCATACCCATCCTGATCTTTCCTTTGTTGTTGTTGTTTCTGCCCGATATATGAAAACACCCCATGAAAGCCATTGGAAAGAAGCTAAGGATACTTCACTATGTTCGTGGTACAGTTCAATTTGGGATACATTACAATTCAGGAGGGACTCCTTTATTGGTTGGTTTCACTGATTCAAATTGGGCCGGCGACCCTGATGATCGGAATTCTATTGCAGGTTATGCTTTCAGCCTTGGTTCAGGACCTGTCACTTGGGCCTGTAAGAAACGATAGGCTATTTCACTTTCTTCAGCAGAAGAAAAGTACCGAGCAACGGTAAATGCAAGTCAGGAAGCCTTGTGGCTTTGACAGATCCTTTCAGAGTTGGATTCCAGCAGCAACATCCGACCAACCTTTGGTGTGACAATGAGAGTGCCATCAACTCACCAAATACCCAGTTAAACATCGTCGTAGGAAATACATCGAGATACATATGCACTTCATCAGAATGCTAATTCATGATCAATTTATTGAAGTGCTATTTTTCCCTACAGAAGATCAGGTTGCATACATTTTCACAAAATCTCTTACAGAAGCGAAGTTTTCCAAACTTCGATCTATGTTAGGAGTTCAGGAAGTTGTCATTAAGGGGGGATAGGCTCTAATTCCTCCTTCCTTCTCCTATTGTGTCACTATTGTAAATCCTTCAATCCTATCGCAAGTTGTTCTTAAGGGGGGGTGTTAGGATATTTAGACACTTGGGAGTTAGTTAAGATCTACTTGGTCTAATATGTTGTTAGGTAAAAGTGTGTTTCTTAGTGTGTTTCTTTAGTATGCATTAGTATGCATTTGTAGTTAGGAAATTTGACGGTCACGATATGTTCCCGACATAGAGTGATTTGATGGTTCATACTCTCCTCGATCTTAACGACCATTGATCCATGGCTTAACACTCGATTGGTCCATGACCTCTATTTAAAGAGAGTGGAGGATCATTTGTCGATGATCGATTGTGAGAAACTCTCTTATAAAATCTCTCTGTAATATTTTTCTTTGCATTAATAAACTGCTCCAAGTGGTCGTGTTGGTTGGGACCGTGGATGTTTCCCCATAGGGGTTTTACCACGTGAAAACATCGGTGTGTTGATCTTTGATCTGGTTATGTGAGTGGTTACTGAAGATGTTCGTCCTCTGTTGGAATACCTATGTTGTCGAACAAAAGGGAGCAACGACAACATAAACAAAGTTAGTTTGTTATTCATTTGGTTGTTGTTTTGATAGTTGTGGGTATTGTTGTCATGTTTTGTAATGTTCCTGATTGTAAGTTTGAGTATGTCTAATTGGTAAAGTCTAAAAGGAAGTACATGGTGTTGTGTAATGTAACACTAGGAAAATGTATAAGAGAGCAAGGCTTTGTTGCTATCAATTTATGAGTTTCATAATGTATGTTTTTTATGACGGAATGAAGATAATAACGCTATAATTATGGTTTTATGATGTGTTACTTATGTGTCAATGGAATGTGTGTATTGTTGTTACTTATTATTAATTGTTAATTAGTTTTCAACCGATTTTCTAAATGCCAACCCAAATGGAATTTTGTCCAATTAATCTTTCATCATCATTGACATAAGACCAGATGGTCTCTATGATCCTCATGGTGTCTCGGGTGAGACCTTCTTCAATCTTTGGCCGAGGATTGAAATTTCGATGCCTTGGGGATTTTTGTTGGTCAAGTCTTGAAGAACCTTGGGTATTCAACCCCCCAACATTAAGAAAGATGCTCGCAAGTGTGATTGAGCCAACAAAGAAAGAGGGAGAGAGTGATCGGAGAGAGAGAGGGGAATATGGAGGGAGGGACGGAGGGGCATCAGAGAGGGATAAAGAGAGATTTTGTTAGTAGAAACATGTGTGCGCTTTAGGAACACACTTGCTCTAGGAATGCACTTGCATTCTTAAAGCATGCATGCATTCTTTTCATTTCATTTTTTTGGGGTAGGAGTGACAATTCTAGCATATGTGTTTATTGATTTGGTTGCCTCAGATTTAGGTTCGAGATGAAAAACCTAATGGTTTGGTCTGCAAATACATTAAAACCTTCATTTTTATGAATACCTCTCAATATCTCTAATTTTGACATTATTTTTTTATAGGATACACAAATTTGTTGTTGATGAAATTACAAACACATATAGAGCTGATTACGTAGATTCCAAATATATATATATATATTGTTTGTACAATTTTTAATTTATATTTTTCTCTTGACATATATGAGAATCCTAAAATAGATATCTCTTTTATTTCTCTATAACTTTTTATCATCTTAAATATTTTTAAAATAAGTTAAGTGACACTAGAAGAGAGTGATATCTACAATCTAAAAACAAATGTTTGATAATTTCATCGTTACAAACGAGAACATATGCATTATATTTTGCTTGAAAAATAACATACTACTATTAGAAAAACTCAAATTTCACATAGTTATTCACAAATTTTGTAAACACAAATTATATATTGGCAAAGCTAATTCAATTTCCTGCATTTCATCTTTTTACACCACATTCAAATTCATTGTAAAATACTCCCTCCAAATTAAAAAATTGTTGTTTTTTCATATTTGTATTGTCATTGACACATCAAGAGAGCCTATCATTAGCTTGCACCCACCCATATATAGATAGATAGATATAGATATATATGGATTTTTTAAGTATTTTTTTTCAATTTTTTTTTAATTTGTCTACATGTTTAATAAATTTGACATTAAAATGGATCTAAACTAATAATAATTCTAATTTCATCTAAATACATAATAATGTAGCGAGTAATTTGCATTCAATTTATTTTTAATTTGACTTTATGCTTAAAATTAAAATAAATAATTTACACAAATGATAATTAATGTTTCACCTAAATATATAGATCAAAGTTCATCTAAGTGGACATTAATAACCATCATCATCATTATCAAATGATGTAATTATACTTATATAAACAATATAGTAGACTTGCCATGGTTAACTCAAGTTATGTAAATATTAATACTGAAATATATATTAACACATCCACATCAATAGTAGATGGTAAATCCCAATAGAACAAGTGCACATCAAACTATAAAAGTGCAATCATATACATGCATAAATTTGGCAGCTTAGGTCTGTAGGTGAATTTGCAACGCCACCCTCCTCTCATCCTTTGAACTCTGGGAGGATTCACTATTCAATCCTAATACATTTTAGTCTGGAGGAGTTATCTATATTAATTACTATACTTATAAATTATGATTATTTAAAGGTGAAATCTAAACTTTGATATTTTTGGGCTTTCATCATTTTTATGCTATGAAATTTGAGTGCCAAATTTATAACAAGCTGTAAAATACTTAAAAAATGTTCTTCATAACGTCAAATTCTAGGCTTCCTGACTTTATTAGTGGCATGTCCTTGCCTCGTTTTAAATTGTGAATAAGCAAGTTTGAATTATAAATTATGAATACGCAAGTTTGAATCATAAACAGGCGATCCATTCATTCTTAAGAATCTAGCAATTCATAAGTAAAATCATCACCATTCATTGTTAAGGATCTAGGATTCTACGTAGCATTCATAATTAAAACCATCATCATCACTGGAGAAACATGAGAGTTTGTCATGTTAATGAGATTGCAAGCACATGACTGTCATGGTTGTTTCGCATGGTGTGGTCGATTTCCCAATTCTTCACTAAATGGCGGAGTGGCCTGCCACTCTGCTGTTGCTACGTTCAGCAATCCGTGATCTGTCCATTCCTGAAACAGTTTATAGCTATAAGCAGCTCAATTCTATCATTCTGTTTTTTTGTCAGTTGATAAGATTCATAAGATGGGCCTAACGTCCTCTCTGCCGTTGCTACGTTCAGCAAGCAATCCGTGATCTGTCCATTCCTGAAACATTTATTTTAGAGGGGGATTGGCTAAATGTTCTATTTATGGTGGGAATTCAGTTATGTAAATTTGGATAAAACTGTTATTTTATGTTATTTAAATTGCATTATTTAAATGTATAAATAGATTCAGGGATAAATGAATTGAGGCTGTTCCAAAACCTTGGACCTCTCTAATTATACAAACTTAGCCACTAAAATTTACAGTTCCAACTATTCCTCACCAAATTTCAAGGGAAATCAAACAAAACAAAAAATTGTCAAAAACCATAACGTTTTAGACTAAGCTTTTTAAAGCTATCAACAGCTCAATTATGTCATCATGTTGTGTTAGATCATCATGTTGTGTTAGAGATAATGCTTACAACTATTGTAACTGTGAGTTTCTAGGTTAACTATGACTGTTGTAACTGTGAGTTTCAACTATGACTGTGGTAACTGTGAGTTTCTAGATTTACTATTTTTAGCTAATCAGATCCACTTTCTTAGGATCTAGATTGCTAGGAGTCAATGATCTGCATGCTATATATGTAACCTCCATTTGTTTATTAAGTAATACAAACTATTCTTTGTGTGTGAATCTTGTGCAATGGCTTCCCTCTCGATTTCTAAGTTGGTATCAAAGCTGGTTCTGGCTTAGACTCTTTCATGGGAGGGCCAAGAATATGTGAGAGACTGACAGCTGATCCTCTGCACATATTTAGCTTGGGGAGTGTTGAATTTCTGAATTTTCTGTAGAAGTGTGAGAATAGATTTATTTTGTGAGTGTGTTTTCTGAGGAGTGTTGTCCTACGATTTGATGTGCCATTTCTTTTGGTAGTTGTTGAGTGGAGATAAGTATTGATCGAGTCGATGCCAGCGGAGAGAGAAAAGTTTGTTACCCACGAAAGTCATCATTGTTGTGCATGCTAAATCTCAAGTATTTTAATGTATAATTGATAGGAGCAGGATGCCATACATTAACAACGCAAAATATTTAGAATTGGCCAAACTCGACTTCAATAATATGCTAGTGGTCATCTTTGATTCCAGATCATATCTCCTTTTCTGATTGAGATCGCAACAGTTGTGGGATTTCAGAGTTTAGTATTTAGGCCTCAAATTATTAAGATTCATTTCCAGGTTGAAGTTGTCGAGAATCACAGGCAGTCTCATTATGGGGCCAGGTCTGAAATTTACAGTAAAAGATGTCTATAATGTTCTTGAATATGTGTATAGTATTCAATGTTTTTATTTGGTGTGTAGTTTGTGATTTGTAAATTTATATGATTATGAAGAACCAAATAAAACAGGGTGATGTAATTCAATCTTGTAGTTCTTGAGTGCTTCGGTGCTATAAGAAAGCATTACTAGTTTGAGTATGTCAGCAATTCTATTAAATGATGGAAGGTTTTGTTGTACTTCAGTGTTCCAAGCTAATCAGTTATGGGTTATCATTGTGTTGGTAAGTGTGTGTAAAAAGGTCATTTTGTAAGATCGATTACTGAATATTTCAATATTGAGACTATTCTTCGGGGTAGTTTAGAATCGTCGGTCCTATAGATACTTCAAAGATGGTCGGAAGCAGTTGTATTTGTGTTGTATGAAGTGGTAGCTCGAAGATGATGGAGAGAAAGAGCGTGTTTATGAAGTTCACAGATGGGTGTAACTGCGTATGAGGACCAGTGAGACAGACATGACAAAATTTGTGTTGTAACCTGTAATGAACCTCATAATCACCAAAAAAAAAAAAAAAATCTATGACAAAACTCCATTGCGTTTAAGCTCAGAGTATAAGAGAAGGTAAGATTCAATTCTGTCCATAATGACATTAAACAACAGTCTCATTATGAAAAAAAATTTGAATACTTAGGTGCATGTTTTCATGGCAAGTAGAACTAAAAACAAACATCACACTAAACATCGGTTTAACTAGATGAAAACCTTCCAATACCACAAATTATGTAACTTGTCACACCCTGTACATAGTGACTCATAATGTTATCTGTTATCTTTTATCCTACCTCTGTCTCAGATGAAAATTCTCCATTGATTCTGCCAGTCCATTCCTTACCGTGTTAGAGAGTTATTCATATAACCAATAATTACCGCTGTGCTCCTACAGTTTTTGTGAAAGACAGTCCTCAAATGGGTTTTTCGGCAATTTTCCAATGTTTCCTACCAGTCCAAACATTACCGTACTAGAGTCACTCCCCTGACAATGATTCCTACTATATTCTTACCGTTTGGGAAAAATACAACATTCAATCAGGTTTCGGTGATTACAAGTGCCAAACAAAACAACGGATCCCACTGTTTTCTGAAAATCCGAAATCCAAAAATACTATGGGTCGAGCACTTGGGAGTTTCAGGGTTTCGCGAGTACAAAAGCCAAACATCAACGCACAACAACTCCTGAAATTGCGAAAAGTGACCAGCATTTCGGGATTTCGCGAGTACAAAGCCAAACATCAACACACGGCAACTTCCGAAATTGCAAAAAGTGACCAGCATTTCGAGATTTCGGAGTTTAGGATTTCACGGGTACAAAGTTAAACATCAACACATGGAAACTCCCGAAATTGCGAAAAGTGACCAGCATTTCGGGATTTCGGCGTTCGGGATTTCACGAGTACAAAGCCAAACATCAATACATGGTAACTTCCAAAATTCCGAAAAGTGACCAGCATTTCGGGATTTCGGAGTTAGGGATTTCGTGGGTATAAAGTCAAACATCAACACACGGAAACTCCCGAAATTGCGAAAAGTGACCAGCATATCGGGATTTCGGTGTTCGGGATTTCGCGAGTACAAAGTCAAACATCCACACACAACAACTCACGAAATTGCAAAAAGGTAAGTGGGATCAACACTTCGGAGTTTTCAGGGTTTGGGACTTCGCGAGTTCAAGTGCCCGAAACCTCTTATGTAACAAACTTTCGAATGCGAAAAGTGGAAAGGTTGGATTAGAAGTTTGCAATATCTTCTGTAAAAAAACTAAGGTGATAAATAAGTCAAAACGCAAAGGAAGAGAGTACTCTACTTCTACTGAAATTATCTCAAAATTTCATGATCTTTGTCCTTTACTGGTGTTTTTGCTTTCATTCTGTGAGACAGTAGGTGTAGGAGGATTCAATATCCGTCAGTCCAAACTTATGAGTTTTAAACGTATAGACTCTATAAAAGGGTACACCAGGGTAACAGTTTTCTGTAAGGTAATTTCCAAATTCGTCATAGACCTCAACTATGAACAGGGGTAGACCATTCTCAGCAAAGAAAGCATAAAAACCCTCTGATAGGCGTCGATCCTCATGATTGTTCGGCATCTGAAAAAAAAAAAAAGAGTTTCCAGATTTCTTTAACCTTCCGAATTTTGTCATTCTATACACATCTAGTACTTTGTTTGCATGTTGTTAGTGCATGCAAAAAAATTCATACAAAACAGTGAAAGACGTATATGTAGGTAACTATATGAGTATCCCTGTGATCCTTAAGGTTCTTTCTATTTCATATTTCTTTTCAATTCTTAATGTAAGAAAGAGGAAATCTCTTTAAGGGGCAACATTGTTCGGAAATTTAATGATGCATCTACCTGTTTCCTTTCAGCACAAATTTACTCAATTTTGATTTGCTCAGTTTTAGATCTGTTTAATACCTTAGACATAGAAATAAACCTATATCTACACAGATTGGTCTTCTTCACACACACAGAGTATCCTATCATATCAACTTCAGATTAAACCTAACCCGTAGATGGATCGGAATTCTTAAACTCAACTTGTATAAAAAAAATGGAATTTGCCTAGTACTTCCAGATTTCAGGAGGGACCACTCCAGAATTTACACTGTGATTGTAAATTTAATACCACGATAAATGTCATCCATTGAAAGTGTAACGATCCTCCTCGTCATGACGACAAACCTCTTATAGCAAGTGCAATTTTTTTATTTTTTTTTGAAAGTGTGTGCATGCGTGTACAAGGGAAACAAACACATTTGACTCTGCGTCGCCACCCGACGACTAACAAGACACAACAACAATGAAAACAACAAGACAACGTAAAACACACATCAAGTAACTGCATGCATTTAACGCTGATCAATCGACAATAAGTAAGACTGACTACCCGCCCGTCCTACCCTACAACGGTTAGGACCTCCAAGACACATAAGCAACGCTCAAGCCCAGGTTCCCATCAATTTTAACCATTTAAGGTCTCAGGGATGGCGACTGTTCTGAGGAACATGGAGGTGTCTACATCCCACCCAACAAAAACTGACCAAGCAATAAAATGATTACAACCACGTACGACAATAATTAATAATAACCATGACCACTACAGAAACCGCAAACCTGAACGGACTCCGACAACAACCAACCATCATTAGGACAAGGCATTATCCACGACTCAATTAGCATCAATTACCAATCCGGTATTCCCCGTAATTAGTTCACGAGTTGTCGAATCTATCCCTAAAGATAAAGTAGAATCAATTAATTGCAATTCCCTATTACCAAATGACCGAAGGTACTTAGTTTAAAGACATTGCATTTTTATACGTTAACAATTGACAACATTTAACCACATTTAGGTATGTAGGATTTATACATTCGACGACATTCAACCACAAAAGTTTCGACTTAATCTTGTTGTTATTTTGACTAAGGAGGAATGTAAGAGATGATCTTGTAACCAATAACTTGTGATGGGTGTCATTTATTTTTTTGATAATAATTAATGTTAGTTATATAGAAATAAGTGGTTGATTAATTATCATAGTGGAAACACAATCAACTTGATTATTATTACTATATATTATAATAGTGTTTTTTTTAAAATTACATGCCTTAGCTATATCACGTGACATAAATAAAACAAATTTTGTAGGTGTAATATATTTTTGAGCATAAAATTCATATCGTAATATTTTAATCCAGCTAACATGACTTTTCAAACTGCTAACACTATATGGTTATCTTTCTTTTTGAAAACAAGTCCGAAATTTCAACTTAAACATGTTACTATTATTAACTATGGAAGAATATATTCTACTCGGGCAATCCTTAATTATTTAAAACATTTGTAATGACTCGCCATTATATCATTTCATTAAAATGAGTATTTACAAAAAAAAAATTGCTACAAATTTACCATTTCCAATTATATTTGATAGTTTTTACATATTTACCATTTCCAATTATATTTTGATAGTTTTTACCCAATGTAGTGATTGATTGAAATAAACTTTTGTTAATCCTTTAATCTAAAAGCACGTCCTTCTACTAACAGTAATTTGAAACCTTCAATCTATCATGAAATTAAAAGCCAATAAGTATATAGAGTTGAAAACATATGGTCGTAGAATGATAAAATTCTTAGACCCACAATTGAAGATTTCGACTACCAGATTAATTGAGTTGTCAGGAATAAAGTTCGCCACTTAAGGAGGGAGTGCCAGAGGGTGTCCTGGTATACCGAGATCGTGCATTGGTCAATGTCGTTCATAAAGGCACGAGGTGGCGGTCGCCTGGTAAGGAGTGGCTGCGCTTAAGTTATGTGGATAGTAAGGTAAATCTCAGCGATGGAAACTCTGAGGACCCAAGGCTTATGCGTATAAATATATATATATATATATATATATATTAAATAAAAAGATATATAAAAAGGAAAAGAATAAATGTGGAACAATTCTCTATAATGATTACGGTAATTTAAAGGCGTAAATCTACTGAGTAAAGGCCTGAGGGCTGTCAGCCACGGGATAACAACCCGTTGTGCATGCACGCCAGGAAGGGAAATTAATTCATGCGCTGTCCAGAATGAAAATCATTCAAGGGGTGCACAGTCCCAACAGGTTCACTACGACTGTCACTCACCAAAAATATTTTTTAAGTCACGGCATTGCCTCAGCAAACGCCCATCATCCCGGATTCTAGAGAAGGATTCGAAGGAATGGCTGAGCATAGGAAACCTGCGAGGCTTCAGGCATGAGCCATCCCGCATCCCAGAAGGTATCCCTTGCCCGGACTTCCTCAAATGCCCACAATCGAGCAGGGAAAACAACCACACACAGTCCGAGCACAGAGGTAGGGAATAATTAATTTAGAAAGAAAAGTCATAAACACTAATGGCTGAGGGTTCGAATGGCTGTGGGGGAGCATAGTGCGACCGAATGACCAGGGTAGAACTGGTGTGAGGTTTTTTTTTTTTTCAAGGTTCAAGTTAAATCCGAATTTAAAAATTAAATGAGATGGCAGACTCGGTGTGGAGATTGATACCCAACCGTGCCATTCTGAACGCAGGGATAATTATTCCTTTGGGGTTGGTTGAAGTTTTCAAGCAGAGATAAAAGCATCTCCCCCAATATGCATCGCAGACAAAGAGGGAATTCTGTCACTACCGCAGGCCTGAAGATTGTGGCAACCAATTGAGTGGGCGAAGGCCCAAGAAGAAGGAATTCATCCATATAATATCGGGTAGAGATGAATTACTTAGAAAAAGGCCACTTAAAAACAATTGCAGGGTTAAGATGCAAGGGAGGAAATGAAACACAGTGCAAGTTCATCCAGCAGTAAACAAAACACAGAGATAACTTAACCGGTGAATATAAAATGCAGAAATAGGGAACTTCGCCATCATTCAAAATCTCAAGGTAATTTAAAAATGCAGTCATGAAACTAGACGATTATCTTACCTACTCAAAACACATGTGGATCTAATCATACATCCTGCAACATTTTTACCTTTCAACCGAAATGTGTACCTTTGCCTGTTTGCTTTCTCCGAGTGTCGTTCGCGTGCTCAGAGTCGCTCCTGCTCCATGCCGCTCCCCCTCATCAACCGTCGAGACTACACCAGTACCTCCCAGCCAATCGCCAAGGGTACTCTGCTTCCCCCTTAGCCCCCCGAGCCGCAAAGGGGCCACACACAATCCAGATGGTTCGTCTAGCTTCCCAGCTCGCCTCGCAAGGCCGAGCTACCACTCCTATCCAAGATGAAAAATACCAACTCTCCACAAGTAATCAGTCAAGTCACAATTCTGGCAGCGTAACGTTACGCTAATAGTTGATTCCCTTTCTTCCTCATCTTCTCTTTCTTTTATAGAGCTTTTAGAACCTCCAACTTTCCCTAAATCATAAATAAATTAAGTTTTAATAAAAATATTCTAAATATTCTCCTTCGCACAAGTGTCGTCCATCCCCCTCTTTCCTCCAATAATTATTTTCTTTAAATTTATTAAATGTCTCATTTCCCTCACCCACCTAGAGTTGCTCTTAAATTTACTCCTAGATGTTCCTAGATTCCCTTACAGGTTTAAATACTTTCCCTAAAATGAAGTTGCTAATTTAGTTCATTTTAGAAGGTTCTTAATTGCAGATTCCTTACTATGTTGACCCCGTTTTTTTACCATAAGTTCCCTTCTTTCCTTTATTATGTTTCCTCCAATTCTTAGTTTCCTAATTTTTATTATTCCCTTCTTTCCCCTTTTATTAGGGCCAAAATGGAAGTTGCGCTATTTGCTCTTTCCCTTTTATTATTGATTTGAAATATTTTTACACTTTCACAAGTTAAATAATTTATTTCTTCTTTACAATTTAAAACCGCGAATTTTAATTAAATTATTACTCTCTTCATTTTACCCCAAAAATTTATGAAGACTAAAACTATTACTTAGGTGGTTTTTAGTTTAAATTTTTATTTTTATTTTTATAGGGTCTTTTCTTAAGGTTAGACAAAATTTTACCCTGAGAAGTTTTAGACTTAGGACTTACATTCTGAACTAGGTGACAATTAATTAGGGAAGTAGTTTAAGAATTTATTAATGTGTTAAATGTCTTAGGGCCATCTAGGTTTGTTCCTTCATCAATATCAATGCGACGTGCCCTTCAGGACGCACCATGTGCTCCAAGGGTGCCACTCGCCTCGTTCGTTTCTTTTGCTCGACGTGCCCTTCAGGATGCACCACGTGCTCCAAGGGTGCCACTCGCTTCTTGTGTTTCTTATGCGCGACGTGCTCTTCAAGATGCACAACATGCTCCAAGGGTGACACTCACTTCTTGTGTTTCTTTTGCGCGACGTGCCCTTCAAGATGCACCACGTGCTCCAAGGGTGCCACTCGCCAACTTGACTGATTGGTAGACATCAATAACCACTAGAGTCAACACTCCACCAGGTGAACTTGTGGGAGACTAAGGGCTCTATGGAATAAGGCCCCCACCTTATTGCACGCCCCTTAGAATCATTGTGAGTGACTGTCGTAGTCTACCCTCATGGTATCGTTGATCCTCTCGAACTAGGTAATCGTTAACCTACAGTTTGAGCCACGGCGGGAGTACTAGTAGGCTGTGGCAGGGTTGTTGTCCACACCTCTCCCTCAACCTCTCTGGAAATTGTGTGTGGTCCATTTACTCCATATGTGAGTCTAGTCGGCGAGCTAGCGTCAGCTTGCATCATCAACAATCGTGTCAGAACATGTCCACCTCATATCATCAAATCAATGAAATATCACAGTAAATAAATCAACCCAAATAGCACACTCCCTGACTCAATCTGGAGTCCAAGGGGTCTTGTCGATGCCTCTGCATTCTCAAGGTCAAAAACACTACACACTCAGTAAAACCGAGTCAATAGCACCTGTCCATGTCAAGCAATAAAACATCAAGTCGTCTATCATATCGCATCATAGTCAAGGATAAATGTTTTCTTATCATAAAAGTCGAGATCACTTGGGAGCAAGTGTCCTCAAAGATTAAGTTTTCTTAGTGCGCCAGAGAGGGATGTTACATACACCCCCTCTTGGTCTAAACTTCATCTCAAAGTTTCATAGTATAAATGTCAAAATAAATGTATCACAGTATCATAAGTCTATCTATCAAACAAAAATGGGAAATGTTGGCGCATATCATATGCGTCCTCCCAAGTCGCCGAGTGCGGACTATAATTGTCCCACTGGACCTTGACCCCATCTACCATTCGACGTCGTAACTGTCGAACGCGATGATCTAAGATGCGGACTGGCTCAGCCGTCAGTGCTCCCTCGTCCGATACCTACAAGGAACTCATGTCAATCACATGTGTAGGATCACTAATATAATGTCTCAAAACAGATACATGAAAAACATCGTGCATACGCCTCAAGGAATCAGGCAAGGCTAGTCGGTAGGCCACGGGCCCCTTTCTCTCCACAATATTGAAAGGTCCCACGAACCTAGGAGAGAGTTTAGCTCCCTTTCCAAAGTTGATCGAACTCTTATGCGGTTTAACCCGCAAGAAGACTCGATCACCGACCTCATAACTACGATCGACTCGATGCGCATCGACATAACTCTTCTGTCGATCCTGCACTTCTTTAATCCTTTGTCTTATGGTTTTCATTTTCTCTTCCATTTCTTGGATCGCTTCTGGTCCTACCATGACCCTATCCTCAAGCCGATCCCAACTCAAGGACGTCTGACATGGTCGCCCATAAAGAAACTCAAAAGGTGCCATCTTAATGGTGCTCTGCTAACTGTTGTTGTAAGTGAACTCTACTATAGGCAAGAATTCCTGCCAACACTTTTGTTGGTCCATCACGTACATGCGCAACATGTCTTCCAAGGTTTGGTTCGTTCGTTCTGTCTGTCCGTCAGTCTCTGGGTGATACACAGTACTAAAGTTAAGTTGAGTTCCCAAGGCCTCTTGGAAACTCGTCCAAAATCATCCAATAAACATTGATCCTCGATCGGATATAATCCTCTTAGGCACGCCATGCAGCTTCACAATCTCACTGATGAAAAATCTCGCTATGTTAGGTGCCTGATACGTCGTACGCATAGGAATAAAGTGAGAAATATTTTTCAGAGTGTATACTACTACGAAAATCAAGTCATGTCTCCTTGCCGTCAGTGGTAATCCAACAATAAAATTCATCGAAATAGCCTCCCATTTCGATTCCGGGATGGCATGTGGTTGAAGTAATTCTGCTGGGTGTTTATGCTCAGCCTTTACCTACTAACACTCTAGACATCTGGCCACATAGTTGACTATGTCGGCCTTCATTCCCTTCCAAAAGAATAAGGGCTTAAGGTTTTCCCTCATCTTCGTGACTTTCGGGTGAGTCATGTAAACTGCTCTATGAGCCTTGCTCAGGATCAACATCCTCAACTCGTCATTTGGTGGTACATAAATCTGACTTTTAAACCTCAATAACCCATCGCTATCAAATGAAAATCCCTCGTATCGTGGTACCATCATGGTGTTTTGTCCGATAAAACCCTCAACCTCTTTGTACCAGTCATCATCATGCTGTAAAGTGAGAATCTTCTCACGTAGATTCGTCTGAAGAGGCAACACCGAAAATATGTGTGGCCTCCGACTCAAAGCATCTACCACTCAGTGCACTGTTCCCTTTATGTAAGTAATCTCGAAGTCGTACTCTCTAAGCAATTTCGACCAATGCTGTTATCGCGCGTTCAGGTCGCTTTGCGTAAAAATGTGTTGTAGTCCACAATGATCCGTCTTTAGTTCAAATTTTCATCCTACAAGGTAGTGTCTCCAGACCTTCAAGGCATATACGATGGCTAATAACTCCAAATCGTGCATTGCGTAGTTCTCCTCATGCCTTCTCAGTTTCCTCGAAATGTAAGTGATTACTCGTCCGTCTTGCATCAAGACTCCACCTAAGCCTTCCTTGGATGTGTCTGTGCATACCAAGAAGTCCGCATCCATGTCAAGGACCTTTAGTATCGGCGCTGTTGTCACCAACTCTTTAAGCCTTCGAAATGCTTCCGCGCATTTCTTGGTCCAAACAAACTTCTTGTTTTTCTTCTGCAATTCCGTGATCGGATTTTCTATCTTCGAAAATCCCTCGACAAACCGTCGATAGTATCCTGCTAAACCCATAAAGCTATGCACTTCTGTGACATTCGTCGGCGCAGTCCATTCCATAATAGCCTCAACCTTTGTTGGATCCACGGTGATACCTTCGCCGGAGATGACATGCCCTAAGTAGTGAATCCTCGATCGATAAAAAGAGAATTTGGACAATTTCCCATATAGTTTGTGCTCTCGTAGACACTGTAGTACCAAGCGCAAGTGCTCGTCATGCTCCTCTGTTGTACGAGAGTAAATCAAAATATCGTCAATGAATACCTGGATGAACTTGTCCAAGTATTCGTGGAACACCCGATTCATCAAACTCATAAATACCCCTGGGGCGTTTGTCAGTCCAAACGGTAAAACAGTAAACTCGTAATGTCCAAATCTTGTTTTAACGGCGGTGTTAGGGATGTCACCCTCCTTGATCCATAACTGGTGATACCCTGATCACAAATCGATCTTGGAGAACACTGTCGCACCCTTCATTTGATCGAACAGATCATCAATTCGTGGTAAGGGATATTGATTCTTGATCGTAGCCTTGTTCAGTTGACGGTAGTCAATGCAAAGCCTCCACGATCCATCCTTCTTTCGTATGAAAATAACAGGTGCACCCCATGGTGACACACTAGGACGTATCAGTCCCAGGTCTAGCAACTCCTTCAGCTGCATTTTCAACTCTTGCAACTCTGGGGTCGACATCTGATAAGTCATTCTTCCTATCGGTTCGGTCCCCAGTTTCAGGTCTATGGTAAACTCCAATTCCCTTTCCAGTAGCATCCCAGGTAACTCCTCTAGAAATACGTCTGCAAACTCCTTTACCACTGAAAGGTGTTCTAGACCTTCCGCTACTCCCTTTTCGTTTAGCGCAAGGATCGCATAAAGATTGCACCCCTTGCGCATACTCTTCCGTAGTTGTAAGGAAGAGACGAACCTGAGGGAAACTCCCTGGTTTTGTCCTACAATTACACATCTCAGTCCTTCATCATCAACCAAGCTCAACTGTTTCGTCTTACAGTTGAGTATCGCCTCATGTGATTCCAACCAATCCATATCAATCATGACGTCATAAGATCCTAAGATGGTGACATACAAGTTGACCCTCGTGACAAACTCTCCCAAGTTAAGGGCACAACCCATAATTTTTCCTCCAACCTTCTGCTTGGCTCCCGAAGCCATCTCTACAAAGCTAAACTCATCCTGTTCAACTGCCTTTACCTTAATCCTTTTTAGCGCTGCACTAGAAATGAAACTCTCAGTAGCACCTGGGTCTATCAAAATACTTAGGGTCTGGTCAACGACAGTACCTTTCATCTCGAGCACAATCGACTGATGCTCTGCCTGGCAGTTATTCACTGCTAAATGAATCCGATGGGCCTTGCCCATATCTCCCACGGTCGTGGGTTCGGCTGATTCGAATGCTCTGGTCCTCGCCACAGGACAACCGCGCTGGTAGTGTGGCTCCCCACATGTCCAACACCTCTTCTTCGGCCCAGTAGTCCTGGTACCTGAAGTAGAAGATGACAACCCACTGGCCTGAAAAC
>ML821970.1:150294-167522 GCA_009831015.1 Picea engelmannii
CATTTTTATACGTTAACAATTGACAACATTTAACCACATTTAGGTATGTAGGATTTATACATTCGACGACATTCAACCACAAAAGTTTCGACTTAATCTTGTTGTTATTTTGACTAAGGAGGAATGTAAGAGATGATCTTGTAACCAATAACTTGTGATGGGTGTCATTTATTTTTTTGATAATAATTAATGTTAGTTATATAGAAATAAGTGGTTGATTAATTATCATAGTGGAAACACAATCAACTTGATTATTATTACTATATATTATAATAGTGTTTTTTTTAAAATTACATGCCTTAGCTATATCACGTGACATAAATAAAACAAATTTTGTAGGTGTAATATATTTTTGAGCATAAAATTCATATCGTAATATTTTAATCCAGCTAACATGACTTTTCAAACTGCTAACACTATATGGTTATCTTTCTTTTTGAAAACAAGTCCGAAATTTCAACTTAAACATGTTACTGTTATTAACTATGGAAGAATATATTCTACTCGGGCTATCCTTAATTATTTAAAACATTTGTAATGACTCGCCATTATATCATTTCATTAAAATGAGTATTTACAAAAAAAAAAAATCTACAAATTTACCATTTCCAATTATATTTGATAGTTTTTACATATTTACCATTTCCAATTATATTTTGATAGTTTTTACCCAATGTAGTGATTGATTGAAATAAACTTTTGCTAATCCTTTAATCTAAAAGCACGTCCTTCTACTAACAGTAATTTGAAACCTTCAATCTATCATGAAATTAAAAGTCAATAAGTATATAGAGTTGAAAACATATGGTCATAGAATAATAAAATTCTTAGACCCACAATTGAAGATTTCGACTGCCAGATTCATTGAGCTGTCAGGAATAAAGTTCGCCACTTAAGGAGGGAGTGGAAGAGGGTGTCCTGGTATACCGGGATCGTGCATTGGTCAATGTCGTTAATAAAGGCACGAGGTGGCAGTCGCCTAGTAAGGAGTGCCTGCGCTTAAGTTATGTGGATAGTAAGGTAAATCTCAGCGATGGAAACTCTGAGGACCCAAGGCTTATGCGTATATATATATATATATATATATATTAAATAAAAAGATATATAAAAAGGAAAAGAATAAATGTGGAACAATTCTCTATAATGATTACGGTAATTTAAAGGCGTAAATCTACTGAGTAAAGGCCCGAGGGCTGTCAGCCACGGGATAACAACCCGTTGTGCATGCACGCTAGGAAGGGAAATTAATTCATGGGCTGTCTAGAATGAAAATCATTCAAGGGGTGCACAGTCCCAACAGGTTCACTACGACTGTCACTCACCAAAAATATTTTTTAAGTCACGGCATTGCCTCAACAAACGCCCAGCGTCCCAGATTCCAGAGAAGGCTTTGAAGGAATGGTTGAGCATTGGAAACCTGCGAGGCTTCAGGCATGAGCCATCCCGCATCCCAGAAGGTATCCCCTACCCGGCCTTCCTCAAACGTCCCCAATCGAGCAGGGAAAACAACCACACACAGTCCAAGCAAGGAGGTAGGGAATAATTAATTTAGAAAGAAAAGGCATAAACGCTAATGGCTGAGGGTTCGAATGGCTGTGGGGGAGCGTAGTGCGACCGAATGACCAGGGTAGAACCAGTGTGAGTTTTTTTTTTTTTTTTCAAGGTTCAAGTTAAATCTGAATTTAAAAATTAAATGAGATGGCAGACTCAGTGTGGAGTTTGATACCCAACCGTGCCATTCTGAACGCAGGGATAGTTATTCCTTTGGGGTTGGTTGAAGTTTTCAAGCAAAGCGAAAAGCATATCCCCCAATATGCATCGCAAACAAGGAGGGAATTCCATCACAACCGTAGGCCTGAAGACTGTGGCAACCAATTGAGTGGGCGAAGGCCCAAGAAGAAGGAATTCATCCATATAATACCGGGTAGAGATGAATTACTTAGAAAAAGGCCATTTAAAAACAATCACAGGGTTAAGATGCAAGTGAGGAAATGAAACACAGTGCGATTTCATTCAGCAGTAAACAAAACACAGAGATAACTTAACCGGTGAATATAAAACACAGAAATAGGGAACTTCGCCATCATTCAAAATCTCAAGGTAATTTAAAAATGCAGTCATGAAACTAGACGATTATCTTACCTACTCAAAACCCATGTGGATCTAATCATACATCCTGCAACATTTTTACCTTTCAACCGAAATGCGTACCTTTGCCTGTTCGCTTTCTCTGACTATCGTCCGCGCGCTCCGAGCCACTCCTGCTCCATGCCACTCCCGCTCGTCGACCGTCGAGACTACACCGGTACCTCCCAGCCTATCGCTAGGGGTACTCTGCTTCCCCCTTAGCCCCTCGAGCCGAAAAGGGGCCACACACAATCCAGATGGTCCGTCTAGCTTCCCAACTCGCCTCGCAAGTTCGAGCTACCACTCCTATCCAAGCTAGAAAATCCCAATTCTCCACAAGTAATCAATCAAGTCACAATTCTGGCAGCATAACATTACGCTAATAGCCGATTCCCTTTCTTCCTCATCTTCCCTTTCTTTTATAGAGATTTTAGAACCTCCAACTTTCCCTAAATCACATTTAAATTAAGTTTTAATAAAAATATTCTAAATATTCTCCTTCGCACAAGTGTCATCCATCCCCCTCTTTCCTCCAATAATTATTTTCTTTAAATTTATTAAATGTCTCATTTCCCTCACCCACCTAGAGTTGTTCCTAAATTTACTCCTAGATGTTCCTAGATTCCCTTACAGGTTTAAATACTTTCCCTAAAATGAACTTGCTAATTTAGTTCATTTTAGAAGGTTCTTAATTGCAGATTCCTTACTATGTTGACCTCATTTTTTTACCATAAGTTCCCTTCTTTCCTTTATTATGTTTCCTCCAATTCTTAGTTTCTTAATTTTTATTATTCCCTTCTTTCCCCTTTTATTAGGGCCAAAATGGCAGTTGCGCTATTTGCTCTTTCCCTTTTATTATTGATTTGAAATCTTTTTACACTTTCACAAGTTAAATAATTTATTTCTTCTTTACAATTTAAAACTGTGAATTTTAATTAAATTATTACTCTCTTCATTTTACCCCAAAAATTTATGAAGACTAAAACTATTACTTAGGTGGTTTTTAGCTTAAATTTTTATTTTTATTTTTATAGGGTCTTTTCTTAAGGTTAGACAAAATTTTACCTTAAGAAGTTTTAGACTTAGGACTTAGATTCTGAACTAGGTGACATTTAATTAGGGAAGTACTTTAAGAATTTCTTAATGTGTTAAATGTCTTAGGGCTATCTAGGTTTGTTCCTTCATCAATATCAACGCGACGTGCCCTTCAGGATGCACCACGTGCTCCAAGGGTGCCACTCGCCTCGTTCGTTTCTTTTGTCCGACGTGCCCTTCAAGATGCACCATGTGCTCCAAGGGTGCCACTCGCTTCTTGTGTTTCTTCTACGCGACGTGCTCTTCGGGATGCACAACATGCTCCAAGGGTGCCACTCACTTCTTGTGTTTCTTTTGCGCGAAGTGCCCTTTAGGATGCATCACGTGCTCCAAGAGTGCCACTCGCCAACTTGACTGATTGGTAGACATCAATAACCACTGGAGTCAACACTCCACCATGTGAACTTGTGGGAGACTAAGGGCTCTAAGGAATAAGGCCCCCGCCTTATTGTGTGCCCCTTAGAATCATTGTGAGTGACTATCGTAGTCTACCCTCATGGTATCGTGGATCCTATCAAACTAGGTAATTGTTAACCTACAGTTTGAGCCACGGCGGGAGCGCTAGTAGGCTGTGGCAGGGCTGTTGTACACACCTCTCCCTCAACCTCTCTGGAAATCATGTGTGGTCCCTTTACTCCATATGTGAGTCTGTTCGGCGAGCTATCGTCAGCCTGCATCATCAACAATCGTGTCAGAACATGTCCACCTCATATCATCAAATCAATGAAATATCATAATAAATAAATCAACCCAAATAGCACACTCCCTGACTCAATCTAGAGTCCAAGGGGTCATGTCGATGCCTCTGCATCCTCAAGGTCAAAAACCCTACACACTCAGTAAAACCGAGTTAATAGCACCTGTCCATGTCAAGCAGTAAAACATCAAGTCATCTATCATATCGCATCATAGTCAAGGATAAATGTTTTCTTATCATAAAAGTCGAGATCACTTGCGAGCAAGTGTCCTCAAAGAATAAGTTTTCTCAGTGCGCCAGAGCGGGATGTTACATACACCCCCTCTTGGTCTAAACTTCATCTCAAAGTTTCATAGTATAAATGCCAAAATAAATGTATCACAGTATCATAAGTCTATCTATCAAACAAAAATGGGAAATGTTGGTGCATATCATATGCGTCCTCCCAGGTCGCCGAGTGTGGACTATAATTGTCCCACTGGACCTTGACCTGATCTACCGTTCGACGTCGTAACTGTCAAACGCGATGATCTAAGATGCGGACTGGCTCAGCCCTGAGCACTACCTCGTTCGATACCTGCAAGGAACTCATGTCAATCACATGTGTAGGATCACTAATATAATGTCTCAAAACATATACATGAAAAACATCGTGCATACGCCTCAAGGAATCAGGCAAGGCTAGTCGGTAGGCCACGAGCCCCTTTCTCTCCACAATCTTGAAAGGTCCCACGAACCTAGGAGAGAGTTTAGCTCCCTTTCCAAACTTGATCGAACTCTTATGTGGTTTAACCCGCAAGAAGACTCGATCACCAACCTCATAACTACGATCGACTCGGTGCGCATCGGAATAACTCTTCTGTCGATCCTGCGCTTCTTTAATCCTTTGTCTTATGGTTTACATTTTCTCTTCCATTTCTTGGATCACATATGGTCATACCAGGACCCTATCCTCAAGCCGATCCCAGCTCAAGGGCGTTCAACACGGTCGCCCATAAATAAACTCAAAAGGCGCCATCTTAATGGTGCTCTGGTAACTGTTGTTGTAAGCGAACTCTACTAAAGGCAAGAATTGGTCCCAACGCTTTTGTTGGTCCATCACGTACATGCGCAACATGTCTTCCAAGGTTTTGTTCATTTGTTTTGTTTGTCCGTCAGTCTCTGGGTGATACACAGTACTAAAGTTAAGTTGATTTCCCAAAGCCTCTTGGAAACTCGTCCAAAATCGTCCAATAAACACTGATCCTCGATCAGATATAATCCTCTTAGGCACGCCATGCAGCTTCACAATCTCACTGATGAAAACTCTTGCTATGTCAGGTGCCTGATACGTCGAACGCATAGGAATAAAGTGAGCACTCTTTTTCAGAGTGTCTACTACTACGAAAATCAAGTCATGTCTCCTTGCCGTCAGTGGTAATCCAACAATAAAATCCATCGAAATAACCTCCCATTTCGATTCTGGGATGGCATGTGGTTGAAGTAATCCTACTGGGTGTCTATTCTCAGCCTTTACCTACTGACACTCTAGACATCTGGCCACATAGTTGACTATGTTGGCCTTCATTCCCTTCCAAAAGAATAAGGGCTTAAGGTTTTCCCTCATCTGCGTGACTCTCGGGTGAGCCATGTAAACTTCTCTATGAGCCTCGCTCAGGATCAACACCCTCAACTCGTCGTTTGGTGGTACGTAAATCTGACTTTTAAACCTCAATAACCCATCGCTATCAAATGAAAATCCCTCGTATCGTGGTACCATCATGGTGTTTTGTCCGATAAAACCCTCAACCTCTTTGTACGAGTCATCATCATGTTGTAAAGTGAGAATCTTCACATGTAGATTCGTCTGAAGAGGCAACACCGAAAATATGCGTGGCATCCAACTCAAAGCATCTGCCACTCGGTTCATTGTTCCCTTTATGTAAGTAATCTTGAAGTCGTACTCGCTAAGCAATTCCGACCAATGCCGTTGTCACGCGTTCAGGTCACTTTGCGTAAAAATGTGTTGTAGTCCACAATGATCCGTCTTTAGTTCAAATTTTCATCCTACAAGGTAGTGTCTCCAGACCTTCAAGGCATATACGATGGCTAATAACTCCAAATCGTGCATTGCTTAGTTCTCCTCATGCCTTCTCAGTTTCCTCGAAATGTAAGCAATTACTCATCTGTCTTGCATCAAGACTCCACCTAAGCCTTCCTTGGATGCGTCTGTGCATACCAAGAAGTCTACATCCATGTCAAGGACCTTTAGTATCGACGCTGTTGTCACTAACTCTTTAAGCCTCCGAAATACTTCCGCGCATTTCTCGGTCCAAACAAACTTCTTGTTTTTCTTCTGCAATTCCGTGATCAGATTTGCTATCTTCGAAAATCCCTCGATAGGCCGTCGATAGTATCCTTCTAAACCCATAAAGCTACGCACTTCTGTGACATTCGTCGGCACAGTCCATTCCATAATAGCCTCAACCTTTGTTGGATCCACGACGATACCTTCGCCGGAGATGACATGCCCTAAGTAGTGAATCCTCAATTGATAAAAAGAGCATTTGGACAATTTCCCATATATTTTGTGCTCTCGTAGACAATGTAGTGCCAAGTGCAAGTGCTCGTCATGCTCCTCTGTTGTACGAGAGTAAATCAAAATATTGTCAATGAATACTTGGACGAACTTGTCCAAGTATTCGCGGAACACCCCATTCATCAAACTCATAAATACCCCTAGGGCGTTTGTCAGTCCAAACGGTAAAACAGTAAACTCGTAATGTCCAAATCTTGTTTTAAAGGCGGTCTTAGGGACATCACCCTCCTTGATCCATAACTGGTGATACCCTAATTGCAAATCGATCTTGGAGAACACTGTCGCACCCTTCATTTGATTGAACAGATCATCAATTCGTGGTAAGGGATGTTGATTCTTGATCGTAGCCTTGTTCAGTTGACGGTAGTGAATGAAAAGCCTCCACAATCTTTCCTTCTTTCGTATGAAAATAACAGGTGCACCCCATGGTGACACACTAGGACGTATCAATCCCAGGTCCAGCAACTCCTTCAGCTACATTTTCAACTCTTGTAACTCCGGGGTCCACATACGATAAGGCGTTCTTCCTATCGGTTCGGTCTCTACTTTCAGGTCTATGGTAAACTCCAATTCCCTTTCTAGCGGCATCCCAGGTAACTCCTCTGGAAATACGTCTGCAAACTCCTTTACCATCGAAAGGTGTTCTAGACCTTCCACTACTCCCTTTTCGTTTAGCGCAAGGATCGGATAAAGCTTGCACCCCTTACGCATACTCTTCCATAGCTGTAAGGAAGAGACAAACCTCAGGGAAACTCCCTGGTTTCATCTTACAATTACCCGTCTCGGTCCTTGATCATCAACTAAGCTCAACCGTTTCGTCTTACATTTGAGTATCGCCTCATGTGATTCCAACCAATCCATACCAATCACGGCGTCATAAGATCCTAAGATGGTGACGTACAAGTTGACCCTCGTGACAAACTCTCCTAGGTTAAGGGCACAGCCCATAACTTTTCCTCCAACCTTTTGCTTTGCTCCCGAAGCCATCTCTACAAAGCTAAACTCATCCTATTCAACTGCCTTTACCTTAATCCTTTTTAGCGCTGCACTAGAAATGAAACTCTCAGTAGCACCTGGGTCTATCAAAATACTTAGGGTCTATTCAACGACAATACCTTTCATCTCGAGCACAGTCGACTGATGCTCTGCCTGGCGGTTATTCACTGCTGCATGAATCCGATGGGCCTTGCCCATATCTCCCACGGTCATGGGTCCGGATGATCCGGACGCTCTGGTCCTCTCCACGGGACAACCGCACTGGCAGTGTGACTACCCACATGTCCAACACCCCTTCTTCGTCCCAGTAGTCCTGGTACCCGAAGTAGAAGATGACGGCCCACTAGCCTGAAAACCTGGTCTGTTTTGCTGAACAGGCCTAAACTGCTGCTGTTGTGGGTGACGCTGCTGTTGATGTGGTGGTCCCCGATAAGGTGTCTTCTACTGAGGCGGTGCTCGCCGAGGTGTAGTGAAAGTGCATCCCCTCTGGAAGCCACGATATTCCTGCATATGTCTCTCTGGTGTCTGGTGCTGCAGTGTTCTAGATGAACCCTGCCCTGCTGGTCTCGTTGGAGTCCTGGTCTGACCCCCACTGATAAGCTACTCCTCTGCTATGAGGGCCTTCTGGACGGCATCGTGCAAGGTTTGAGGCATCAAAATCCTAACCTTTGCACGCAGACTATCATTAAGGCCAAACACGAACCGGTTGACCTTAACTTTCTCTGTGTTAAGGTGCGGAGCATACCGGAGAAGCTCCATAAAATGTGCCTCGTACTCGGGCACCATATGACCTCCCTATTGTAATGCGTTGAACTCATTGAGTTGATTCTCAATGAATTCCTCTGAAAGATACCTCTCTCGGAACCGTTCCTCGAACAGTTCCCATGACACGTCTTCAACGACCATGTTCAGTAGCGGTAGGAGCATCTTCCACCATAGAAGAGTGCTCCCCTTCAGTTGTAAGACCGCCATGTAGACCTTCATGTTGGAGGTATAATCATGAAGTGCGAAGCACATAGCCATGTTCTCCAACCATGCCTTGGTGGCTGCGTCGTCCGGGGCACCAAAGAACTCGGGAAATTTAACCTTCTCGAGTTCATGATGAATGTTTCCAGTAACGACCGGTGCGCGCGGTGAAACCTCAGCGGGTGCCAGTGCCCTAGCCTCATCTCTGTCCAAGCGGCTAATCAGTGCCTCGAACATGCGCTGAAAAGATCTCATCATCCCAACAACATCGCCAATGACCATCTTCTCTTGTCTGAGAACCTTCTCGTCTCCCCGGGGGTTATACCCCTCAGGTGTGGATGCTACTGGAGGCGTCGCGCCTCCTCCCCTAGCACCCCATCGTCTGCCTCTCTGGCGTCCTCTAACCATGATTACCTGCACGCACACAAGTCAAATCAATTAGAAACAGTATAATCAATTCATAACAATGAAGGCCGTAGCGATCCCAAGTCGCGAGTTGAACCTCGCTCTGATACCATATGTAACGATCCTCCTCGCACGACGACAAACCTCTTATAGCAAGTGCAAAATTTTATTTTATTTTGTTTTTAAAAGTGTGTGCACGCGTGTACAAGGGAAACAAACACATTCGACTCTGCGTCGCCACCCGACGACTAACAAGACACAACAACGACGAACACAACAAGACGACATAAAACGCACATCAAGTAACTGCATGCATTTAACAACGATCAATCGGCAATAAGTAAGACTGACTACCCGCCCGTCCTACCCTGCAACGGTTAGGACCTCCAAGACACATAAGCAATGCTCAAGCCTAGGTTCCCATCGATTTTAACCATTTAAGGTCTCAGGGCTGGCGACTGTTCTGAGGAACATGGAGGTGTCTACATCCCGCCTGAAAAAAACTGACCAAGCAATAAAATGATTACAACCACGTACGACAATAATTAATAATAACCATGACCACTACAGAAACCGCAAACCCGAACGGACTCCGACAACAACTAACCATCATTAGGACAAGGCATTATCCACGACTCAATTAGCATCAATTACCGAGCCGGTATTCTCCGTAATTAGTTCACGAGTTGTCGAATCTATCCCTGAAGATAAAGTAGAATCAATTAATTGCAATTCCTTATTACTAAATGACCGAAGGTACTTAGTTTAAAGACATTGCATTTTTATACGTTAACAATTGACAACATTTAACCACATTTAGGTATGTAGGATTTATACATTCGATGACATTCAACCACAAAAGTTTCGACTTAATCTTGTTGTTATTTTGACTAAGGAGGAATGTAAGAGATAATCTTGTAACCAATAACTTGTGATGGGTGTCATTTATTTTTCTGATAATAATTAATATTAGTTATATAGAAATAAGTGGTTGATTAATTATCATAGTGGAAACACAATCAACTTGATTATTATTACTATATATTATAATAGTGTTTTTTTGAAAATTACATGCCTTAGCTATATCACATGACATAAATAAAACAAATTTTGTAGGTGTAATATATTTCTGAGCATAAAATTCATATCGTAATATTTCAATCCAGCTAACATGACTTTTCAAACTACTAACACTATATGGTTATCTTTCCTTTTGAAAACAAGCCCGAAATTTCAACTTAAACATGTTACTGTTATTAACTATGGAAGAATATATTCTACTCAGGCAATCCTTAATTATTTAAAACATTTGTAATGACTCACCATTATATCATTTCATTAAAATGAGTATTTATAATATTTTGTTTTCTACAAATTTACCATTTCCAATTATATTTGATAGTTTTTACATATTTACCATTTCCAATTATATTTTGATAGTTTTTACCCAATGTAGTGATTGATTGAAATAAACTTTTGCTAATCCTTTAATCTAAAAGCACATCCTTCTACTAACAGTAATTTGAAACCTTCAATCTATCATGAAATTAAAAGTCAATAAGTATATAGAGTTGAAAACATATGGCCGTAGAATAATAAAATTCTTAGATCCACAATTGAAGATTTCGACTGCCAGATTAATTGGGCTGTTAGGAATAAAGTTCACAACTTAAGGAGGGAGTGACCGAGGGTGTCCTGGTGTACCGGGATCGTGCATTGGTCAATTTCGTTCATAAAGGCACGAGGTGGCGGTCGCCTGGTAAGGAGTGGCTGCGCTTAAGTTATGTGGATAGTAAGGTAAATCTCAGCGATGGAAACTCTAAGGACCCAAATCTTTTATATATATATATATTAAATAAAAAGATATATAAAAAGGAAAAGAATAAATGTGGAACAATTCTCTATAATGATTACGGTAATTTAAAGACGTAACTCTACTGAGTAAAGGCCCGAGGGCTGTCAGCCATGGGATAACAACCTGCTATGCATTCACGCCAAGAAGGGAGATTAATTCATGGGCTGTCCAGAATGAAAAGCATTCAAGGGGTGCACAGTCCCAACAGGTTCACTATGACTGTCACTCACCAAAAATATTTTTAAGTCACAGCATTGCCTCAGCAAACGCCCAGCGTCCCGGATTCCAGAGAAGGCTTCGAAGGAATGGCTGAGCATTGGAATCCTGCGAGGATTTAGGCATGAGCCATCCCGCATCCCAGAAGGTATCCCCTGCTCGACCTTCCTCAAATGCCCGCAATCGAGCAAGAAAAACAACCACACACAGTCCGAGCACGGAGGTAGGGAATAATTAATTTAGAAATAAAAGGCATAAATGCTAATGGCTGAGAGTTCGAATGGCGGTGGGGGAGCGTAGTGTGACCGAATGACTAGGGTAGAACCGGTGTGAGTTTTTTTTTTTTTTTTCAAGGTTCAAGTTAAATCCGAATTTAAAAATTAAATGAGATGGAAGACTCGGTGTGGAGTTTGATACCCAACCGTGCCATTCTGAACGCAGGGATAATTATACCTTTGGGGTTGGTTGAAGTTTTCAGGCAGAGAGAAAAGCATCTCCCACAATATGCATCGCAGACAAAGAGGGAATTCTGTCACAACCACAAGCCTGAAGATTGCGGCAACCAATTGAGTGGGCGAAGGCCCAAGAAGAAGGAATTCATCCATATAATATCGGGTAGAGATGAATTACTCAGAAAAAGGCCATTTAAAAACAATCGCAGGGTGAAGATGCAAGGGAGGAAATGAAACACAGTGCGAGTTCATCCAGCAGTAAACAAAACACAGAGATAACATAACTGGTGAATATAAAACGCAGAAATAGGGAACTTCGCCATCATTCAAAATCTCAAGGTAATTTAAAAATGCAGTCATGAAACTAGACAATTATTTTACCTACTCAAAACACATGTGGATCTAATCATACATCCTGCAACATTTTTACCTTTCAACCGAAATGCGTACCTTTGCCTGTTCGCTTGCTCCGAGTGTCGTCCGCGCGCTCCGACCCGCTCCTGCTCCATGCCGCTCCCGCTCACCGACCGTCTAGACTACACCGGTACCTCCCAGCCAATCTCTAGGGGTACTCTGCTTCCCCCATTAGCCCGCCAAGCCGCAAAGGGGCCACACACAATCCAGATGGTCCATCTAGCTTCCCAGCTCGCCTCGCAAGGCCGAGCTACCACTCCTATCCAAGCTGGAAAATACCAACTCTCCACAAGTAATCAGTCAAGTCACAATTCTGGCAGCGTAACGTTACACTAACAGTTGATCCCCTTTCTTCCTCATCTTCCCTTTCTTTTATAGATCTTTTAGAACCTCCAACTTTCCCTAAATCACATTTAAATTAAGTTTTAATAAAAATATTCTAAATATTCTCCTTCGCACAAGTGTCGTCCATCCCCCTCTTTCCTCCAATAAGTATTTTCTTTAAATTTATTAAATGTCTCATTTCCCTCACCCACCTAGAGTTGCTCCTAAATTTACTCCTAGGTGTTCCTAGATTCCCTTACAGGTTTAAATACTTTCCCTAAAATGAAGTTGTTAATTTAGATCATTTTAGAAGGTTCTTAATTGCACATTCCTTACTATGTTGACCTCGTTTTTCTACCATAAGTTCCCTTCTTTCCTTTATTATGTTTCCTCCAATTCTTAGTTTCCTAATTTTTATTATTCCCTTCTTTCCCCTTTTATTAGGGCCAAAATTGCAGTTGCGCTATTTGCTCTTTCCCTTTTATTATTGATTTGAAATATTTTTACACTTTCACAAGTTAAATAATTTATTTCTTCTTTACAATTTAAAACTGTGAATTTTAATTAAATTATTACTCTCTTCATTTTACCCCAAAAATTTATGAAGACTAAAACTATTACTTACGTGGTTTTTAGTTTAAATTTTTATTTTTATTTTTATAGGGTCTTTTCTTAAGGTTAGACAAAATTTTACCCTCAGAAGTTTTAGACTTAGGACTTAGATTCTGAACTAGGCGACATTTAATTAGGGAAGTAGTTTAAGAATTTCTTAATGTGTTAAATGTCTTAGGGTTCATCAATATCAACGCGACGTGCCCTTCAGGATGCACCGTGTGCTCCAAGGGTGCCACTCGCCTCATTCGTTTCTTTTGTGCGACGTGCCCTTCAGGATGCACCACGTGCTCCAAGGGTGCCACTCGCTTCTTGTGTTTTTTCTGCGCGATGTGCTCTTTAGGATGCACAACATGCTCCAAGGGTGCCACTCGCTTCTTGTGTTTCTTTTTCACGACGTGCCCTTCACGATGCACCACGTGCTCCAAGGGTGCCACTCGCCAACTTGACTGATTGGTAGACATCAATAACCCCTGGAGTCAACACTCCACCAGATGAACTTATGGGAGACTATGGCTCTAAGGAATAAGGCCCTCGCCTTATTGAGCGACCCTTAGAATCATCGTGAGCGACTGTTGCAGTCTACCCTCATGGTATCGTGGATCCTCTTGAACTAGGTAATCGTTAACCTACAGTTCGAGCCACAGCGGGAGTGCTAGTAGGCTGTGGCAGGGCTACTGTCCACACCTCTCCCTCAACCTCTCTGGAAATCGTGTGTGGTCCCTTTACTCCATATGTGAGTCTGTTCGGCGAGCTATCGTCAGCCTGCATCATCAACAATCGTGTATGAACATGTCCACCTCATATCATCAAATCAATGAAATATCACAGTAAATAAATCAACCCAAATAACACACTCCCTGACTCAATCCAGAGTCCAAGGGGTCCTGTCGATGCCTCTGCATCCTCAAGGTCAAAAACCCTGCACACTCAGTAAAATCGAGTCAATAGCACCTGTCCATGTCAAGCAGTAAAACATCAAGTCATATATCATATCGCATCATAGTCAAGAATAAATGTTTTCTTATCATAAAAGTTGAGGTCACTTGCGAGCAAGTGTCCTCAAAGAATAAGTTTTCTCAGTGCGCTAGAGTGGGATGTTACAGAAAGAATTATTTCAAATTTAGAACAATTAGATGCAAAATATCAGTTACACACAAAACATCCGAGAACAGAGAGGGAAATGTTTACATTAATGCAATTAGATATAATCACTCAACAGATACCTAACATCAATCAAACATATCCATTCAAAATAGAGAGGGGTAGATCAACATATCTAAATCCAATCTGTGGGAAGACAAAGGGAACAACCATGTTCCTCCCAACCGTAGAACATGGCAGCCAAATCACTTGCCCAATTCACCCCCTAGCCTGACCATGAATCCATGAGGGTGAACTTGGAGACTCCTCAGCAACATTCCAAAATTTTCAGCAGGTATCCCCTTGCCTCACACTTGCTCGGTAGTGCTCATAATAGCAAGAGGACTCGCAATCATTTCCCCAGCATACTTGGCAGCGTCCTGCCTCCTCGCATATGTTATTTATCAATTTTTGCCCAGGTCTTTTTCCCTCCTTTTGGGATTTTTGCAGCTTTTCTTAATCCCTGATTTTCAAGGGCTTCCAGTGGCCAAATCTCTGATTTTTCACTTGTAATAATCATCCCAGAGGTAGTTCCAACATGTTCCCCACTCATGGAGTCATGGTCAGCGGATTTTTAACATGGTTGTTCCATTTGTCCTCCTACAATTAATATAAATATTATGTTGTGATACAAGTGTCATAGTCAAATAGTTAGTTGAGTCCAAACAAATCTCTGCTCAACAATCACAATAATTAAATACAATTATTGAATTCGAAATTCGGAATTGCCATAAATGGAAAAAAAATTCCAGATTCGAATTTGCCAAAAACGGAAATAAATTTCCAGCACATAAAAATATTTTATTTTTGGGGGATGTCACATAAACTTTTGTTATGTTTTGTAATTTGTGATTGTGATATTTGTAATGTAAGCATTAAGGGAGGGTGTTAGAGATAATGCTTACAACTGTTGTAACTGTGAGTTTCTAGGTTAATTATGACTGTTGTGACTCTGAGTTTCAACTATGACTGTTGTAACTGTGATTTTCTAGGTTTACTATTTTTAGCTAATCAGATCCACTTTCTTAGGATATAGATTGCTAGGATTCAGTGATCTGCATGCTATATATGTAACCTCCATTTGTTTATTAAGTAATACAAACTATTCTTTGTGTGTGAATCTTGTGCAATGTCTTCCCTCTCGATTTATAAGTTATTGTTTGTCTAAGACTCATAACATGGGCCTCATGTTAGGTGTGCCAAATCCATGCAAAGGTGACCAAGAAATAGAAAGGCAATTAGGGCAGCGAGTAAACCTGGTCAACCGGTCATTCAATAGCTTTCCCTCGTCTATGTTCACACGGGGTCAGTCAAATCCTGGATCATAGTTTTTGCCAATGAAAATTGGGCAAGGAAGTCAAGGGATTGTTTTCTACACAACAATAAATTGGCTCTCTTTTTCAATGAATCTTTTAGATTTATAGTAAATGTTTATTGAGTTTGAACTACACCAACTTTTAATATGGTTGGATTTTTTGTCCGTGCAAGTTTCGAACAGGTGACTTTAACATCACATAGTGCCTTAACAACACACCCACAATGATAATCTTTTGGTAGTTTATTTTATTATGAAAAAATTATAATATATTAATTTATTTTTATAGTATTTATATATATGTTTTTATAATAGTAATATTTATTTTAATAATAGGTATAATTAATTGGTTAAATTGATAAATTTATTAGGGATGTTATTAACTAGCAACAACCACTTTATAAAAGTAGTTGATATAAGAGATGATATTTTTTTAAAGAATAAAGAATTTCTCTTGTTTGGATATCTCATATAGAGCCTAGCCAAAATATGGCAAATGTGGGTTGTCCATAACCCTGGTTGAGAAAAATACAACAATGATTAAATGTAGTATGTATAATGGACAAAACATGAATATACACATAAAAAGTAAAATATTGAATAAAATATTGATAATGAACTTCCCTAATAATAACGAATTAAGTTTTTTAAAAAACACAATTTAAAAGTGTCATTATTTAATAGACCCATAATCAACAAAATCATCTTTTATTGAGAAGATAGTCTCCTTTGATGAGAGAAAATGCACTTGTCATGAAAAGAAGAAAAAAAGAAAAGAAACCTAACATTATGATGACATAAGGAAAAAAAGTATCCATATAAATTTAACATTATAAAATATATCTATATAAAATCTACTCTAACAACAAATTAATATATTGTATTAAGATCTATATTGAAAACATTTCTATCATATATTATATGATATTTCAACATTAAACATCTATAATAAATATATACTTTATAAAAATACATAATAAATATATAACATATAATATCAAAGCACGTCTGGACCGTAGCCTGTCCATATACGTCTCGACTCTGCTCAATTAGAGTTGGCTACCCAACAGATAATTTAACACTAAGATAATATAGAGTTAAGTTGCACTGCTATGCAGTGCTCAATTAGAGTTGGCTACCCAACAGATAATTTAACACTAAGATAATATAGAGTTAAGTTGCACTGCTATGCAGTGGATTCTATTTCACTCTCCATAGAACAAAATAATGGAGGAAAAATTATTTAGTTAGTTATATATTTATTTATTTAAATAAAAATATGTTTAAATATCTAATCTATAACTTTTGTAAATATTTGAAAATGTTGATTTCACAATGCAAGTACAAGAACGCTTGAAATTAAGCTAAATCCAATCGAATAAATGTCTAAGAAAAGTAACTAAGCTAAATCCAATCGAATAAATGTCTAAATCCAATCGAATAAATGTCTAAGGAAGCCCGTGAGAAATTTTGTTGGGTTGTGGTTTCTGCAAATGAAAAGATGTATCGATCCCTTCAATGGTATCAGTGATGTGAATAAGATGTTAACTCCAAGACCTCGAAGAGCCAAGCATGGATATTTGTTATAATTCCATGTGAAAAAGATGTGAACTCCAAGTCCTCGAAGAGCCAAGCATGGAGATTAGCACCACGTGTAACGCCCCTCCTCTCTACGAGGAGGACCATCAACTCCAATTGACAACGAAACCTTCCCAGTAATAATGTCTCTAAAGTGGCAGCAGCAAACAAGGATGTATAGTGTAAAGATTACTCCGCTTAGGACTAAGGATGTACAGTCTAAGATTGCAGAAGTCTCAACGCACAAAATTGTGAAAAGGAAAGTTGTGTGATATTTGTTCATATGTGAGATATGTTATAACATAAATTGCAATCCGAAAAGGGAATTAGTGGCTTTCTTATGGCTTCAACCTATTGAATTGCTCCAATACCCTAATTTTCCATCGAAACTCCAAGTATTCTATAAAGGATTAATAGAAGCAAAGGGAGTAAGGGATATAGGTTCCTGAGTGTAG
>ML821971.1:20760-35699 GCA_009831015.1 Picea engelmannii
CCCCTCGAAGAGGCCTGTGAACATTGATTTATGAATCAAAGTGTTATTTCTATTGCTATTCTTATATCATTTATGTGTTATTTTGAAGATTATGCTGGATATTTTACTGGTATTCTACCATTTCTAGCATTTTATTTCTGTTATGCATATTTTATATATCTGTTATCTTGCAAAATCATATGTGGCATGATTATTGTTTATATCGTACATGGCCTGATTTGGTTATCAGAATGTGTGTACGGGAGGATGAGATGCATGACATCCTCAAATCCTTCCATGATGGTCCATATGGAGGCCATTTTGCTGATAAGAGGACAACATACAAAATACTACAGTCAGGCAACTATTGGCCAACTATTTTTTAAGGATGCAAAGAAGTATGCGGCCAGCTATGACGATTGTCAAAGGATGGGGAAACAAATTGTAGTTGATGATATGCCTCTCTAATCTCAGGTAGTAATTGAACCTTTTGAAAAATAGGCTTTGGACTTTGTAGGACCTATTAACCCTATGTCTCTAAGAAAAAGGTACATACTGGTTTGTACATATTATGTGACCAAATGGGTAGAGACTAAAGCTTTGTATTTTGCAAATGAAAAATATGTTGTTGATTTTATATTTGAAGAAATATTTATTCATTTTGGTGTGCCTCGATAAATAGTGATAGACCAAGGAACCCAATTTACCTCCAATTTGGTCAAAGCCATTACTGAACAATATTATATTAAAGATAGAAAATATTCACCTTATCACCCCCAAGAAAACGGACAAGTGGAATCAATTAACAAGGTGATAGAGGATATTCTCACCAAGACAGTTCAGTTACACCATAAAGACTGGGTTGATTGGTTTCCTGAAGCCTTATGGGCCTACAGAACAACTTAGAGAAACAAAACAATCCATACACCTTATGAATTGGTGTATGTGAAGTAGGTATTGCTTCCCATAGAATTTCAAGTAAAAACCTTCAGGACTACTATGCAATTGGGAATGGACTTAGATGAAGCTCAAAAATAGAGGATATTTTAGTTGAATGAGCTTGATGAAATCAGACAGGATGCTCTTCAGAAGACTACACTCATTCAAGAACAAAGGACTAAGTGGCATGATAAGTACATAAAGAAGAAGTATTTCCAACCAGGTGATTAGGCCTTGTTGTATGACAGTAGGTTCAAGAATTTCAAGGGTAAATTTTCCACTCGATGGTTGGGACCCTATGAAGTAGAAATCGTTTATGACAATGGTTCAGTGAAGATAAAAACCATTGATGAATATCAAACTTCCTTTGTCGTAAATGGGCATCGATTGAAATTTTATCATAAGCCTCTGTCTAAAGAGGATTTTATCAAACAAGTTCTTCAAAATTCTGAAATGCAATTGGTAAGCAAGGGGAGCTCTCCTCCTGTTGATCCACCACTGTAAGTTTTGTTGTGTTAATAATTTAAATTTTTACATATATGTATATAGGTGTTTTGTTAGATAGTGGTTTTGGTGTTACTAACAAGAGAAAAATATAATTGTGTTCTCATGTAGATAAGAAATAAGGAGGACATATGTCAGGTGTAAGTTTATTCCTTTATCCAGCCCTGGTAAATTACTTATGGAAAAGGAGCCTAATGGAGTTTTCTTTAAGTTTTTTAGAATCCTAAAAATTGAAAACATCGGCGAGAAGCAACTGGCCCGGGCTCGAGAAAAATCCATGGGACATTAGATGGAGTTTTCTTTAAGTTTTTTCAGACTCCTAAAAATTGAAAACACCGGCGAGAAGAAATTGGCTCGAGATCGAGAAAAATCCACGGGAAAGTAGATGGAGTTTTCTTTAAGTTTTTCAGACTCCTTAAAATTGAAAACACCGACGAGCATTAACTGATCTGGGCTCGAGAAAAATGCACACGATAGTAGTAATTAGGTTTTCCTTTCTAATAAAATGGAAGTGGAAATAGAAGCAATGGTTAGTCTGGTTCCAAAAAGAGGAGGTTTATGCATCTCAACGGGAGGTTGTCCAGCTACAGTTTCCTTCTTGTTACAGAGCTTGGAGCCCAATCATTGAATTCTTTTTCCTCATTATATGACACTTCCACTACAATTTCAACATTCCTGTGGTTTGTAGTTTTTCTAGCGTGACACTTCAGTAGAACATATCCACATGCAACATCAGTAAGTGCCATTACCTACTCCAGCTTGACCCTCAGAACATGCTAAGCTATAAAGAGAAGCCTACAAGATTCCAGTTTGAATACTATACATTAAGGTACCTTATCAAAAATTCATCTGGTACTGGAGAAAAAATTCATGTGTTCATCCGGTATTGGAGAAGACTCTGTGTGTTGGTCCGGTACTAATACAATTTCCTATGTTGGTCTGGTACTAAAACAATTTTCTGCATTGGTCTCATATTAAGATTGTGATCTGGTATTGATGGTGGAATTTTGATAAAATTGTTCTATGATCTCCCTATCATTATCTTCTGAAGTCTTCATGTTTATTCCCTTGTTTTTTAATCATTTACGGTGGAGTGATCCTTGATATTATTGGGCAAATAGCAATCATACCTTGAGTAGGATTGGTCCAATTTGAAAATCTCTTGTCAAAGACTCATGTTTGTGTGATGTCAAAATTATGATTATGCCACCTTATATAACCTTACATTGTTAATTATTGATTCAAACCATTGTTTTGGTGAATAATTATCTTCCAGCAACATTGACATCAATTGTTGCATAATGGTAAATTACGGTCAAATTGACCACATTCCCTGCAATCATTATGAAAATCGGTGTGAATGGGATGTGACATTACTTCTGTATATGATCATCACATTATCCATGGATGCGATCCCTTCGCATAATTTATGACTTTTCCTTACCTCGCCATCATTGCAATGATTTGATCGTTGCATTCTCATTTCAATTCATGAGCACTCTTTTGGATGGCTTTGCCATCCAGATGAGAGTTATTTACCCATTCCACATTATACGACCTCCACTCTATTCATTCTACTATCAATTCATCTCGTTACTCTATCTCTGTCACACTATTTTCGCTACTCTGTTACGGTACCAAACCCTCGCTCGAACCATGTTTCCTACACTTATTTTGAGACTTGTTTTTAAGTTGGCATGGGGGTTGACAGGTATGAACCTATGTTCCATATTTACAAACAGACCGAGGAATATCAAGCATGGAGAGAGAAATTTGAGAGGGCCAGTTGGGTTCCTTTTCTAGAAAAATTCAAAGGACATCATGAGGAAATGTACCATGCCTTCACCCAGAGTTATGATGGAGAGAGTGTCCAGTTGGGAGAATTAAAGTTAATGATCATTGAAGCCACCATATCAGAAGCGACGGATTTACCTTCTACCGAAGAGAAATATTTCAAAGGTATCATCATTTACAAGAGGCTCTATCATAATTTTTTAAAGACCGAAAATCTAGACCCAGATTGGACAAAAGGAATCTCCCGGAGCTGGATCAAGGAGGAATATTGGACAATGCTTTTCAGCTTGCAGATGTTTTTAACCTATGAAGGGAGGTATGTTGCAACTTTCCTTATCATTTAAGGCTTCTATTTCATTTTGAGGGTGGACCACAAATAGATTTTCCCCATTTTCTTTGGATGAGTTTGAATAAAATGGTGAGAGGGGTTAAGCCTGCCTTTAAGAAGCCTGAAACCAGTCTCTATCACCATGGGTTGATGAAACTGTTTTTTGTTCATGAGTTGACAAAATGAGGCAGTAGTTGGAAGAAACTCCTCACATAAAACTTTGCTCAAAAGGAGGTTTATAAATCTGTGGAAGAAAATGTGACAGGAGAATGTAGTAAGGAGTCAGGAAGAAAGAAGGGGGGCTAGTAAAAACAAACGAAAGAAGCCAAGTAATGAAGTAGGAATTGTTGGCCCTAGTTCACTGAAGCCTATTAGCAAATTGGACAAGGGTAAAATAGTAGTGTTAGAAGAACCGCCTGCATCTATGGTGAAATGATCATCCAAAACAAAGAAACCTCGCCCAGACATGTCCACTAAAATAAAAAGGCAAATTATTGAGAAAAGGAGGAAGAAACAAAAGTTTGGTAGTGATGCAGGAGAAATTGCAGATAGTGTTCCAAAAGTAATTGTTGAATTACCTTAGGAGAAGGTTAGAGAATTGGAGAATACCCCTGAATTGAGAGTTAAAGGTAAGAAGAAACTTATAATCAATGAAGAGAGTGTTATAGCATAGTCCTCTAGAAAAAAATAAAAAATAAATAAAAAAAAATAGTGAGTGGGAAGAACAAATTCCAATGCCTACATCTGAGTCCTCTAGAAGAAAAACAATGAAAGCACAGGAAAAAAAATTACCCATATATGAGCCTAAAAAAAAGAAAAGGAGATTGTTTGAGGAGGAAATTTCCATTCATGTTAGAAAACCTGATGAAGCATCAGGTCCAACACGTAGAACCACTCGGAGCATGGATAAACAAGTGACAATTCCTCATTTTCTTTCTTTTCCATAGGATCCAATTGACATTCTAACTTCATCAAAGAAAGAAGATATGCATGTAGAAACTATTAATGAAATTGAGGAGTTAGTAACAGAGACTGAAGGATTTAAGGAAGGAAGTTGAAGTCGGGGAGGATTTAAATGAGCAAGCAACACTTGAACCTATCAGTTCTTTGACCAAACATCAGTTGGTATTGAAAGTTGAAAGGCTTACAAAACATAATGAAGAATTGAAGCAAGAAGTGGTACCCATTTCGGCATTCATATGGTATTCAATTCATCCGGTACCTATTTATAATCTTGTTTGGTACCAATGTGCTCATCAGGTACCTATTTTTTTACTTTTCCGGTACCAATCTTCATATTCCAGTTGTGCATGTCTGGTACTAGTTCCGCATCTACAGGCTTGGGTGTTTGAAAAAAATTGGTTTTGATCGGTCCAAGGAATTTTTTGGCTAGAGCATCCTTTGTTTGTTGAAGACTGTGATACACTTCATCCTCATGCACTTTGTGTCATGAGGATGAAGTCATTTCCATGAAAAAATTTATATCAACCAATTGTAATATTTATGCAATCATTTGATGATATCTCTAGGACTTGGTTGTAACAATTGTTTCTCTTTAAAAAGAGGGCCTTGAAGATGATAGATATACATAAACATAATTAAGCAGTGTTATGTTGTAGACTTGATTCCTCATAAAACTGTTGATTGTACACATGTTTATGAAGTAATGATATGAATTAAAGTTTATGGAATTTATGTGTGTGATCAAATCCTTCATTCTATAAGTTTCTTTTAAAGCTACCTTGTTGGTACGGCAAGGGCCCACCAACCCAACCAAGGTAAGCTTCCTTGTATTTATCTATGTGAATATAATTATGGCTTGTGTGTGGATAAAACAATTTTGTGTTTTGATCGTAGTATCTAATTTTATTTTTGTTGTGTTTCAGTAAAACATTTAACAAAAAGCAATCTAGATTTGTGGTAATTCTGAGTGAGTGAGCATTTATGAGTGTAATATAGATTTATGAGCAAATATTTATTATTCTTATGTGTGTGTGGAGACAATCATTTGTTAGATTGAATGCTTTAACATTTGTTTCTATTTTGAAAATACAAGAACAGTTAAGATCTCCATCTCTCACTCTGCATGAACCTATAATGGAGAGTCTCACTACACCTAGTATTTCTTCCAGGATTGATTAGGTTATGAATGATCTTCCTTTTAAGAATGTGTAGAGAATTAATTACAGATTGTTGTTAAATTAGTTGCTACAAGAAACATAGTCAAAGTTCATATTTTCTTTTCATGAGCCTGTAAATGAACATATTCATTACCTAAGCAAGAGTTTTTAAATCACATGCTTCTTGATATTTTTTTTATGAGTTTTTATTTCTGGTTTTTAAATTATGTGAAGAATATTGTTTGAAAATTGTGAAACAGAGTATTGGTTTTGGAGTGTTTATTATGTAGGCTATACTCATCAGACATAGGAAATTATCTATTATCGACACATATAGTGCATCAACTCTATTGATTACGAAATTGGATTGACATATCACTGATTGCAATATATTAACCATATAATTGCACCAACAAGTATCTCAACACATGCTTTGCAACAATATAGTGTGTCTGTCTCAGCTAACTCATAAACTGGATAAGTGCACTCATTGCATAGAAAATATCTAGTTTGGTGTTAACCAAATACATTAATGATCCAATGAGTTGTTTGTACAAGGTCAAATCAATATCATCAGAATCGGAAGAAGACACACTTAGTTTCTTCAAATTCGTCACCATTGGTGTAGCCATGGGCTTACAGTTCAACATCCCAAACTTCTTCAATATCTCAATTGTGTACTTCCCCTGACTCATGAAGATCTTATCAGTTCTCCTCCACGCCTATAGTCCAAAGAAGTAATGCATCATACCAAGGTCCTTCATCTCAAACTCAGAGGCCAACCAATACTTGCATTCAGCAATTAGACTCTTTGTACCGATGAGGAATAAATCATCAACGTAGAGGACTAAAATCAAGGCCAACTCACCATTAACGTACAGGTCGGGATCAGCAACACTTGTTGAAGCCAAAACTCATCAGGTGTCCATCAATCCTCTCATACCAAGCTTGAGGTGTCTGCTTGAGTCCATACAGGGCCTTCTTCAACCTACACACATGAGACTCCTGCTCATGTATCACGAAACCATCTGGATGCCTAATGTATACATCTTCCTCAATCTCTCCATTGAGAAAGGTTGTCTTCGTATCCATTTGATGTAGTCTCCAATCCATGGATGTTGCAAGGGAAATAATCATCCGAATAGAAGTGTATAGAGCAATAGGAGAAAATGTCTCCTCATAATCTATTCCCTCCACCCGAGAGAATCCTCTAGAAACAAATCTTGCTTTGTGCTTCTCAATGCTCCCGTTAGCTATGTGTTTTATCTTATAGATCCACTTGGAAGTCACTACAGACTTCCCCTCGGATCTCGGAACAATATCCCACACATCATTCTTCATGATGAATTGATACTCCTCCATCATGGCATCTCTCCATATCGGTTGACTAGAGGCCTCCTCATAACAGGAAGGCTCAGAATCAATGATGTGGCTCATAGTTGTGGCATAGCATGAATATCTTTGAGGTCTCTTGCTCTCTCGGAAGGTACCATGAGGATTTGCATGTCCTTATGCCTCCTGCAAAGTCTGACGAGCTCATGTAGGTATCTTCCAACCTACTGCAATATCTTTGGGAACATCAACTGGAGTTACAAGATCAAGGGGATCAATTTGATCAATTGGCCCAATTGTCTCCCTCTTAACTATTGGAGAGTGAGGGGGAGAAGGAACCATATCTTCCTATCTCTTACTATCAATCTCCATGTGAGGTCCTCTAGATCTCCTGAAGGCTACCTCCTCCTCAAAGATAACATCTTTTCTCACCTCAATCTATCTCTAACCAGGGATGTAGATCTAGTATGTCTTTGAAGACTCATTGTACCGCACAAATGTACCCTTTCTTCCTAAAGGAGCTTGGTCATTTTCTCCTTGGGTACATGAATGTATACTAGACACCCAAATATCCAAAAGTGTCCAACCTCAATCTTCACTCATAATCTGTGCCCATACTAGACATCTTGTGGTTCCCTCGTGGAACACATGTCTAAGACATATCGAGGTTCCATCATGGAACCAATGTCTTCTCTAGGACACATCGAGTTTCCCTCATGGAGCCAATGTCCCCCAAGACATATCGAGGTTTCCTCATGAAACCAATGTCTTGGTTCCTTCATCTGATCATCGGAGGCACGTCAATATGAAGTCCACATTCCCTCCTACTAGTCCATACAAGACCCTCCGAGAAGAATGTCTCATGATGTTGCCTCAAACATCAACACTCTCTCTTAACTAGGGAGGTATCTTTCACAGTGTCTTCTTCTGGTAGTCCACTGACTATTCTGCTATCAACTAGTAGACCAAAACCACTACCATGCCATTGGTATCTCAAATCATCGATCTCAGTCTCCATGACTATGTTGCAATCAAACAGTAACGCACAACTATTTCCAAGCAGTCTAGTAGTCTCCATGGAAATCAGCTAGTAGCATACAGCTACTACAATGTCATTCAATAGACATAACTGTGTCAAGCCATTGTGGTACACAACTAATGTCTGGTGATACACAACCACTGCTAGTAGCACACAACTATTGTCCAATGACACACAATCACTGCCAATGGTACACAACCACCATAGTAGCACATAGCTATTGTCCAGAGACACACAGCATCATGGTAACCACCACATCAACACATTGACACAAACTTCAAGTGATCTTGACTACATAGGTTTTGTCATTGCTTCTCATATCCATCTCAATCACTCCTCACCAAATACTCGTGTTGATCTAGAACACCAACAACACCCATTCCATGAATTGGCACTTACGCTTAAATTCAAATCGCAGTGTAGTATTTTCATCCATTGGTCTCCATATGGAAACCTTCATCACCCACTCACATGGTGAAGATAGCACTTGTCCTAGGAGGAATCCTAAGGGTCGTCACTTCAAATCCTACAAATGTGGAGCATGTACTCAAAACCAATTTCGACAATTACCCGAAACAGCAACGTTTCAGATTCATTTTCCATGATTCCTTTCAAATAACACAGTGTCCATAAACTCAATTACTAGATTGCAATCAAAACAAATCTAGATAATGGAAGTCTTCAGTCCTTTCATTATATTATTTTGTCCTGGGTTATTTCAGAAATGCCATGATCAGCAAAATATATATATATATATATATATATATATATATATATATATATATATTAAGATNAAAATATATATATATATATATATATATATATATATATATATATATATATATATATATATTAAGATCATGTTGGATTATTGTTTTAAATCCTCCTCAATGACTTTACAAAGCATATATTATTAGCTTTTTTTAACTTTCTATAATGTCTAGAGGCGTTGGAATAATCCATCTGTGTTCCAATAATGAAAAATCCATATCCATGAATTTCAAATGATTGAAAAACAGTTGATTACTTCCACCGAGTATTGCACAGAATTTTAGGGGTTGTCATACTTTGCAAATTCCGACACCCTACTAGACTTGTCTTATCTTGGAGAATCTTCATGCAAGTAATAGCAATATATATATCACTGGTGCATGCAATAGTTGTTGTGATTGTTGGCGACTGAGTCATCATCCAAACCATGATTCCTTGGGCAGAGGAATATTCAACGCAGACGGGGAGCTATGGAAAATTCAAAGTAAGGATGCCATCTACGAATTCAACACCAAGTTGCTCAGGAATTTTGTGGTCGAGACGGTGCATTGGGAGATTCAAAATCGCCTCATGGTTGTGCTTCAGAATGCAAGAGAACGAGGGGAGCATGTAGATCTGCAGGATAGTCTACAGATATTTTCGTTTGACAACATTTGCAGAGTTGCGTTCGGGGTCGATCCTGATTGCCTCCACCGCTCTCTTCCTACGTCGAGGTTTGCAGAAGCCTTTGACTGTGTGATCGATATTTCGTGGAGTTCAAGGCAGAGATATGGTAGAACATGGGGGGAAGCTTTGGGGTGGAAAACCCATTCAAGTTTCCAGTATTCAACACAGGACCCCGGATTTTCCTGGGTAAAGAGGTGCCCTTCATACAAATGAAGTTTGTTGTTGCCACGTCCAAATTTGTCAGCTAAAGAACTCCCATTGTCTCATTGGAAAACATCCACGACACCTCTTCAAAATCTCCATTAATCACAGCATTGTCTTGGAGTTTATCCGGAGTAGAAAATTGTTTCCTGGGCATTTTCGTGAGGGAGTCAAGCCCAGTCCTGGTTTGATATCATGTTGATTTTTTTATATGAAATAATATGAGGTTTGATATCATGTTGATTTTTTTATATGAAATAATATGAGATTGATATATTAATACAATGATGATAAGTGTTCTATATATAGAGAACATGTGGTGACCATCCATGAAATGATGTCTCTTGAATAATAATTATTTATTATTATTATTATTTATTATATATTATTTAATAATTAATAATTATATTATTAATTATTAATCTAGGAGAATGTTTTCCCGATGTTGTCCAAACATCAAACATCAACATAATGTGCCTTAAATATTCAACCTCTTAAGTTCCAAAAAAACATTTGAAGTATTTCAGGGATAGTTGGTGCAAGGCTCTATTTGCATGCTCTATGTCGAAATCTCAAATTTTACTATAGATCAAGATATCATCAAAGAATACCAACACAAAGCTACATATAAAGAGATGAAAAATTTGTTCACGAGGCTCTAGAAGGAGGTTGGAGCATTGCAAAGGCTGAAGGACATCACTAAAATTCCATAACGACGCTTGTGTGTGGAAGGTTGTCTTTAGGATATCAAACTCTTTCATCTATATTTGGTGGTCGTTGGAATGCGGGTCAAGTTTGTGAAAAACTTATCTCCGTGAAGTTCAACCAAGAGATCATCAATAACTAGGATAGGGAGTTTGTCTTTGATGGTTAATTTTTTGAGAGCCATAAACTAAAGACACATACACCAATTACATTCCTTCTTTAATACCATGACCATCGGTGATGAGTAGGGACTAGTAATAGGAGATATGAATCTAGCCTCCAATAGTCTCGAATGATCTTTTCAATTACATTCTTTTGTGCAAACGAGTGTTTATAAGGATGCACATTGGGTGGTAGACTATCGAGAATTAGTGGAACATCGTGGTCATGCTCCCCTCAAGAAGGTGGTAACCCCGTAGCGTTTCAAATACCTATTGATATTTAGATAGAACCAACTACAAATCAGGGTGAATCTCCCGTGGGGGGGTGTCCACTCCATGTATGGCATTGAACTATGTAATAATGTTTGAGTGGCATTTGTTTAATAATGTTTCCATGCTATGAGAGGAGATAATTTCAAAGGAACCAAATGTAATCCTTTTGAGAGTATGTATGTGCCCTTCCTTAGTGAAAATCATGTATGACTCCTTGAAATCCATGGTGACGGGTCCTAAATTGCATAGCCATTATGTGCCAAGAACAACATCACAACCACTCATGTCAATAGAAAACATTTAGACTTTGAGATGATACTCACCCATTTATAGTTCCACATTTTCACATCGACCATCACATTTCATCATACCACCATTGACAATCATAATTTGAAAAATAGGTATAGGGTGGACATAACAATGGGTTTCCAAGGCCACTCTCCTATGAATAAAATTGTGGGTGTTGTCATTGTCAATCAATACAATCACTTTGCAATGCTTGATATAACCAATCAACATAAATGTTTGGAGTGATAAAAAATTAGATATGGAATGGAGAGAAAATTGGGGTTCCTTGCAGGGAGCTTGCAAAGTATTTTCCTTATTCGTTGGAGGGGTGGCATAGTCCAAGTTCGGTTCAAGAGAGTCTTTAACATATGTATCTTCTACAGGCTCTTATGGGGATGCATCCATTTGAAATAATTTATGTAATAATGCAAAGGTGTTCATCACAATTATAGCAAAGGAAGAGGCATTGGCATTATGTGATCTCTTCATGAGATAAGTAGTGTATTCTCACTTGCTATGAGTTGGAGGGGTTGATAGTAGTTGCCACAAGGGGGCTAGGGCAAGTAGTGAATAAAGGTCTCTTTGTTTAGACATTGATCACCATCTCAGCTTTTTTAGTTTTCTCACAAGCTTCCTGTCGATGTTTGGACAACATCAAGAAGACATTCTCTAAAAGATAATAATTAATAATATAATTATTATTCATTATTAAATATAGTATATAATAAGTAAATGATAAATAATAAATAGTCCTTGATTATTGAAGGGACGCATCCTTTCATGGATGGTCAACTTGTTTTCCCTATATATGAAACACTCATCATTGTAATAATATATCAATCATATCTTATATGAACAACAACATGGTATTAGAGCAGGACTAGGCTTGACTCCCTCACGGGAGGGCCCAGAGAAGATTCTATATTTCTTAGTGGGTAATGTACAACCCTCAATGTCAGATACAAATATAAGACTGTAGAGATTAATCTGAGATTACACATCTAATAAACATTTTTAAGTTATTGAAAGAAAGTTCTTGTTTCATCATCAATTGGTGACTGGCCCTTTGCGTTGTTTTCTTTTAGACTGCGTGTTTTCAGAAATTGATAAATTGGAGAAGATTTTGGATGTGAGCCTGCACAAGTTTGTTGTGAAAACTCTGCAAAAGATCAACCAAATACCAGCTATGAAGAAACCCTAGATGTTGGTAGAGATATGTGTGGCCCTTCTATGTATGGTCATCATGCCTTGGATTCTGGTAAAGTCCAGAAACAAGAAAAAGGTTGGGGTTCTCCTGAATTTGTACTTGACGTGTGCTTGTTTTGGTTTGCTCCATGACGTGTAGGCCTATCTCCAGAGGATATATCTAACACAATATGTAACTGTTCATTTCATATGAAATCGTGGTCCAAGGGACCCAACGCTGGAGAAATTTTAGGAGGATCTAATCACATGATTTGTCCCTTGGTTGTCCATCCTAAGAGACAAACAGTGACTCGGGTCACGAATATAACGACGGATAATAATATGGCGAATGTACAACTAGATATGTCAGGTGTGAATGAACGAGGAGAAAAGTTGGTTGAAGAAAAGATGCAGAGCACTGTAGCGAATTCACATAATCTAGATGATTGTATGAAAAGCAACAAACCTCAGTCTGCTAGTCAATCAGAGGATTCAGATATTTCGGTATGGAAATTAACTTTCCATTATGCGAAATCAGTTGATCTGTAGTTTATGGTATTGGGCATTTTAGAAGCCATTACAGAAGCAATAACCACGGTTGCGCTGATGTTTACATTGACTAGTTTACTGTACACAAACCTATAGTAATTAACAACAAAGTGACACCATTAAAGCCTTCTGATTTCTGGTCACAAAGATGAAATTACTGGAGTATAGTCATGACAATAGCATGGGCATGATAAATCCTTGAAAAATTGGACCGTCGTTTGATTGACAACACTTACATGGGATTAAAATTCGTGGCATGTAGAGCTTGGCACAAAAGACGAAAATTGCACATGTCTTGTGAAAGAGGGTTATAAATTTTCATTTCACCGTCAAAGAGTGTGGTCAATCATTTGTATTGATTGGATTGTGGCTAAGATCATGATGTCATGGAGTGACATCATCGAAAATGTTGCTCAGAGATAGGTAGTCTCTGTTGAAATAATGTAACTGCAAAGAGTATTCTTATTATTATTGATATATTGTTCATAGGATCAATCCCCATTGTGGATTGATCATGTCTGTTATTGTAATAGGACCAAATCCCCTTTTGCGGATTCATCAAAAGACAATTGTAATAGGCAGAATAAGAAGTCGGCCCCAGCAGATATTAAAGAGGCCCAAAAATATAATAAAGGTGGGTTTACCCACCCAGTTTGAGAAGTCGGCCCTTCCAATAAAGAGACACTTCACACATGCCAGACTTGTATAAATAAGGAGGCTAGCACCTCACTTAGACACAACTCGCTTGTTCATTTTGAGAGACAAGTTCATATCCGCTACTGGAGAAGAATTAGAGAGAGAGTGGCGCATATCTGGGAGAGGACTTTCTATATTAGTTTAAGAGATCTCTTGGCATTGTATTGGCTATCTATATTAAGGAAGTTTTCTTGGGTTTTCTTCCCCTACAGGGTTTCCCATGATAAATGTTGTGTCTCTTGTGATTGTGTATTTCTCAGTGATCTTGGATTATGCTATTGTTATCTAATGAAATGAAAACATATATAATAATGGCTTAAAAATTAACATGGTATCATAGCCAAGCTTAAGTAAGCATCTTTCACAAGTGAAAAACATCACTGTTACTGTACATAAAAATTAGGGCTTTTTTATGGTGAAGCTTTTCAGCCCTGAAACCATCTGGAAAAGTGCACCCTCCCCTAAGGATCAGTCTGGCACTCTCAGTGCACCTTTTCAATGGCTGGATCTACCAAAAAGCGAAACCCTATTTTCACAAAGTACCAGAAGTACCAAAAAAGCAGTGTACCAGAAGTACCAGAAAACCAATGTACCAGAAGTACCAGAGTACCAGAGGTACCAAAAGCACCAGTCCAAAAATCCGCAGATCAAATTTAAAGGAGAAAAAGTTGGATTTTCTCAGATCCAAACACACCAGGATACTCGCCTCAGCCAAGCGCACCTCCTAGTAAGTTTAGTTTTTTATTTTGAGCACTTTCATTTTTCGGTCATTTTCCTAGCTCCAGGTAAAGATGTCTGCAAGTGTTAAGCTTGTTGACAAGTTAGAAGGAGTGGAAAACTTTTGTGCCTGGAAGTATAGGATTGGCCTCATTCTTGAAGAGAATGACATAGCAATATTCATCAAAGATGAAGTACCGGAACCCGACGATGCTGTAGAAAAGGCAAAGCATCAAAAGGACACAATAAGGGCCAAAAGAATCATTGCAGATTCAATCAAAGACCACATGATTCCTTATGTGTCATCCAAGAAGACTCTGATGATGCCTTGACCAGACTATATGAAGGAAATAACATAAACCGGAAGATGAATCTTAGAACTCAACTGAAGAATACAAGGATGCAGAAAGGAGAAATGACTCACGAATACTTTTCCAGAATCTCAGAATTCAAAGAACAGCTAGAAGCTATTGGAGATACCATAGATGAAGACAAACTCACAATGACGGCCCTAAATAGTCTCACAAGACCTTGGGATGCTTTCATCCAAACAATATGTGCCAGAAAGAAGAAACTAAAGTTTGACAGTCTATGGGAAGAATGCATCCAAGAAGAAACAAGAGTAATGAATCGGCAAGTGTTACTAGCAAGGGATGATGATCAAGCCCTAGATATTCACATCAAAGGAGGAA
>ML821971.1:46224-78586 GCA_009831015.1 Picea engelmannii
CTTATCATCCCCAGACGAATGGTCAAACGAAAGTTGTCAACAAGTGTTTGGAAACATATTTGAGTTGCTTTTCCTCTAAAAAACAACACCAGTGGGCTCAATGGTTACCCCTCGTTGAATGGTGGTACAACACTACATACCATACAGCCACTCGCATGACTCCTTTTGAAGTGGTATATGGAAAGAAGCCACCTTTAGTTCTCTCATACTTACCGGGTACCTCGAAGGTCCAAGCGGTTGACCAAACACTTACAGTCCGAGAGGATATCCTTCGTACCCTTAAAGAGAACTTGGTCATGGCACAGAATAGAATGAAGCAACAAGCAGATCAAGGTCACTCTGAACGTCAATTTGCAGAAGGGGATCAGGTGTCTCTGAGACTGCAACCATATAAGCAAACTTCCCTCAAGGCCGAGCATTGTCAGAAGCTAGCACCCAAATTTTATGGCCCTTACATAGTTCTCAAGCATGTGGGACAGGTCGCATATCAGTTAGCTCTGCCTAGTCAGTCAAAGCTACATCCTATTTTTCATGTTTCATGCTTGAAGAAGGTGATCGGAACCCGGTGCCAAATTCAAACCAACCTTCCAGAGTTAGTTTAAGAAGGATCCATTTGGCTACAGCCAGAAGCAGTTTTGGACCAGCGTGAGCGTCGCCTGTGTCAGAGAAACATCAAGGAAGTGCTAGTACATTGGAAAGATATGACTCCAGCAGATGCCACTTGGGAACCAGCTACCATTCTGCAGCAGTTTCCACATCTCAAGCCTTGAGGACAAGGTTGTTTTTAAGGGAGCGGACATGTTAAGGTCCTAACCCGCACATAGGAAGATCAATGTATTTGGATGTAATAAAGGTCAATGTTAATAAGGCCTTTCAATAAAATAGAATAAGGCAGATGTAAGAAGACCTAATAGAATATTTTTCTTCTAGAAGGATCTTCCTCTAGATGCTTCTCTTAATAGACATATTTAGTATAAATAAGGGTTGAGGGTATGAAAACCCCATCTTGGAGATTATTGTAACAGAGTGTTGCTCGATTGGAGGTTTCCCCCTCGAAGAGGCCTGTGAACATTGTTTTCTGAATCAAAGTGTTATTTTTATTGCTATTCTTATATCATTTCTGTGTATTGTGAAGATTATGTTGGATATTTTACTATTATTCTGCCATTTCTAGCATTTTATTTATGTTCTGCATATTTTATATATCCGGTATCTTGCACCGGTACAAAGAGCCTTATTATTGAATGCAAGTATGTGTTGGCCTCTAAGTTTGAGATGAAGGACCTTGGTATGATGCACTACTTCTTGGGACTAGAGGTATGGCAAAGAACTGATGAGATCTTCCTGAGTCGGGGGAAGTACACAGTTGAGATATTGAAAAAGTTTGGGATGCTAAATTGTAAACCCATGGCTACACCAATGCTGATGAATCTGAAGAAACTATGTGTGTCTTCTTCCGATTCCAACGATATATCTGACCCCATACAGACAATTTATTGGATCATTGATGTATCATGTTAACACCAGACCAGATATTTTCTATGCAGTGAGTGCACTTAGCCAATTTGTGAGCCAACTGAGATAGACACACTAGGTTGTTGTGAAGCATGTGTTGAGATACTTGCGAGGCATGGTTCGACATGGTCTGAGATATACTTCCAGTGTTGATATGATATTGTTAGAAAAACAGGACAGTGGAGCAATAAAATAAAACAAATGCGGAAACAAAACACAGAAGATACACAATACAATAGAGACACGGATTTACGTGGTTCACCCATTGTGGGCTATGTCCACCAGAGAAATTGTCAGATCCTTCATTTATTATTATCCAGCATATGAAGGGATACAACCTACAGCAAACTCGTTGTAACTTCCTCTTCTTTCTCTCACAGTCTCCTATCTCATAATACAATATTCACAATCCATCATAGTCGTAATACATTTCCCTCATAAAAGAGGGTTTCCTTCTAGGGAAAAAAAACCCTAACATAATCTCTACTGTTAGATCTGCGACCTTATAATGAACGGTCCAGATTTACAATGAAATTACAATATACATTTACAAGGCAATTTTTCCTTCGGGGGCTTGGCCCCCGAACCCCCGCTTGCCCCCAGAACCCCCAGCCAAGGGGATAGCCCCCCCTCTGCACTCCCCCGTGTGGAAGAGTGTACATACTTCTGGGGTGTAAATACTTCATGGGGTATAAACACGGCTAAAAGTAAAAAGACCTCTGAATCAGGAAGATAATTAGGCTCCACAACCAACAATCTCCCACTTGAAGACTAATATCAACAACTCCATTGTTGTTGTATATGCTGGACTCTGAACCTTCTTGGACCTGGAAAATTCCTCATCCTCATCTTCATCTTCATTCTTGAAGACCAACTGAAATTGAGCAGGAACTTAGTTTCTCCCTGGTTACTCCCTTTGTTAACATGTCTGCGGGATTCTGGCTAGCGTGTATCTTTTCCAACTTCAAATGTCCATCTTCCAAGGCAGATCATATGAAGTGGTACCTCAACTGTATATGCTTAGTCTTCGAATGGAAGGCTGAGTTCTTTGCAAGATGAATGGAACTCTCACTGTCATAGTACAACCTGCTATTCTCTTGCTTCTTTCCCAATTCCTCCATAAACCTCTGTAACCAAATCATCTCTTTAGTAGCCTCTGTAGCATCAACATACTCTACCTTTGTTGTTGAAAGTGCAACAACCTTTTGCAATTTTGAAATCCACCTTACTATTGTTCCACCTATAGTAAACACATACCCTGTGGTACTCCTCCTGTTATCTTTATCACCTGCTATATCTGAATCAACATATCCTTGTAGAATAGTTTCTGAACCTCCAAAACATAATGCATGATTAGCAGTACCTCTCAAGTATCTGAGAATCCACTTTACTGCCTCCCAATGTTATTTACCTGGATTGTTCATATTTGCTCATAACTCCCACTGCATGTGCAATATCTGGTCTTGTGCAAACCATTGCATACATCAAGCTGCCAACTGTTGATGAATCCATATTGACCCTAAATTTCTTGACCCTAAACTTTCCATCTTCCGACATTGCTCCCACTCGAACCAAGAACCCTCTTTTCCTACGAGTTACCTTTCGCTATGATACCAGTTGTTAGAAAAACAGGACCGTGGAGCAATAAAATAAAACAAATGCGGAAACAAAACATAGAAGATACACAATACAATAGAGACATAGATTTACATGGTTTACCCAGTGTGGGCTATGTCCACCAGAGAAATTGTCATATCCTTCCTTTATTATTATCCAGCATATGAAGAGATACAACCTATAGCAAACCCACTGTAACTTCCTCTTCTTTCTCTCACAGTCTCTTATCTCAGAATACAATATTCACAATCCATCATAGCCACAATACATTTCCTTCATAAAAGAGGGTTGCCTTCTAGGGAAAAAAACCCTAACATAATCTCTATCGTTAGATCTGCGACCTTATAATGAATGGTCCAGATTTACAATGAAATTACAATATACATTTACAAGGCAATTTTTCCTTCTGGGGCTTCGCCCTCGAACCCCTGCTTTCCCCCAGACCCTCCATCCAGGGGGATAGCCCCCCTGGACCCCACAGAGTGGGTACCCCCCCTCTACACTCCCCCGCGTGGAAGAGTGTACATACTTCTGGGGTGTAAATACTTCATGGGGTATAAACACGACTGAAAGTAAAAAGACCTTTGAATCAAGAAGATAATCAGGCTCCACAACCAACAGATATGGCAGGAATATATTGACTCTGAATGGGCAGGGAGTGCAGTAAACAAAAAGAGTACCTTCAAGTGTTGCTTCACTTTGGGATCTTCCATGGTTTCCTGGTGTAGCAGGAAACAAACTTTTGTGGCTTTGAGCACAACAAAAGCAGAGTACATTGCATTAAGTATGACAGTTTGTGAAGTAGTGTGGCTTCACAAGCTCCTTGCAGATTTATTCGAACATGTGCTGGATTCCACCATTATTCATTATGGTAACCAAAGTTGTGTGAAGATCTCTGATAATCCAGTGTTTCATGACAAATCGAATCACATTGATATCAAGTACCATTACATTCGAGACATGGTGCAGAGGAAGGAAGTATTGGTGCAGTACCTTCCTATAGACGAGCAGGTTGTTGATGTTCTTACCAAACCAAGATGAAGTTCAAGTATTTTCGTGACAGACTTGGCGTGGCAAAGAATGCCTCCCTCACTGAGAGGGAGTGTTGATGTTTGTAGCTTCCTGAGACATTATCCAAATCGTACTACTCTGTGACTGAGTGTCACACACCCACTACGACCTAATAGATTTTTCGTCCTTTCTCTTAAAGGGACAAAATCCCTGAGACTTCTATGGGGCCTAGAGAAGACTCTCCCTTCCCTTATCCTTCTCCAAACAACCACAACATGGCCTTAGCACAAGCACCTTTCGCAACTCGTGAGTTGGGAGTCAAGACTCTCGACTCCCCTTTCTCCAAACACCGATACCCGAGATATGATACAGGTATGGCTTCCTCCTCACTAGCGCCTGCTACATGTAACCCTAGGCTAGGCCAAATACTAGCACCACTCGCAATTTCGCTAGTTGAGGTGTTGAGCCCTCGTGCTCCTCCTTTGTGAATCCCCGATACGCAAGAGGTCAACGCTACGTGGACTCTGCCAAAGCGACGTGCATGCGCCACTTGTCTCATCCACTATACTCTGCTCACGAGTTGTGTCATTGTCGCCCGTCGCACGAGACCTCGACTCTCGGTGTTTCATGGCCTTAGCGATCAAGGTGCACCTTCTTCATCCTGCGAAACCCCGAGCCACGATAAGTCCACAATGGGTTGACTCTTTCCCAGGCGACAAGAGTCCACCACCGGTCACCCACTTCCAACTTCCTCTAGGTGCTTGTTGTTACTCCACCTGTCAACCACGCGGTCCCCACTTACAGATGGACCACGTGTTTGCATGAGCCCTTGGCGCTCATCACTTCGCGACTTCTACGGTCGAAAAGAAACTCTCTCAAGTTTCGAACGCCCGATAGGCAACAACCATGAAAGTTCTGATACCACGATTCTCCTATGGCTTGGATCCAACGGTCTAGATCCTTTCGAGATCTCACGTATTGCAAGTCCTTAAAACCTTGCCCGTTGACTCCTTCGAGTCGCGAGTAAGCGAAACATTGAGCTTTTACCACATGCCCTCCTTGATAGACAACTATGATCAAATCGCGACTTCACACATCGCTAGTTCGAACAGTATGTTCTTTGACCTTCTTTCTCTACGAGTCAGAGAAATGTTGAGCTCTCGCCACACATCCCCTACAATGGACGGCTTGATTTCCTCTTCGAAGAGTTCGAGATTTCGTGTATCACACATTCAAAGGGATCTCTACCTCTGTTTCCCTGAACGTCGAAATCCTCCTTTGGGCACGAAGTGTTAAGGTTATCGCTACTTGTGTAGATCTGACGGTTGTTCGTCCTCGTCTCTGCGTCCCTCCAATATCGATCGTTTTTCCTTTGGAGCCTTCGTTGCTTCCAGTTCTTGAATAATTTCGGTCTCCAAAGGTTTTTAACCTTTGTCCCTTCCTCTGCAATCCACCTTGGTTTAAGGAACACTTTGCAAGTGTTATCCCTCCTAAGCTTCGTCAACTATGAAGGACTTAAGAGCCTTGCGCTCTTCTTTTGGGCTTAACAGGCTTCATCCTCCAAGGGACTCAAAACGATTAGGAAGGTTTACATGTGTACATGAAACTATGTTCACGGTCGATGAACACACAATTCGTGACTCGGTCTTATGCCACCACATGACACGAGTATTTACGAGTATTAAACATATCCTAACCATATGATTTCTTACTGGCCTAATTATATAGCCAAGAAGTGATAAAAGGAATACAGTATATCCATTAAGAAGTCATGTACAATTCCTGCAACATACACAGTATAGCCAATTCATACACAGTTACAGATAAATTACACAAGGCAGAAGATCACTTATCTATTACAGGTTGCCACCAACCAACTAACTGTGGGTGTTCATCCTTCCACCCGACCATAGGCACAGAGGCATTCATTCTTGGCACTCTGGCCACCCCCATGCCAAGCCATGATATCACTAGGGAATTCTCACACTTCTCGAGGGTTCTTCCTCTGTTTCCACTTTTGTTTGGGTCATGTTCTCTGTAACTCAGAGCTTTCTCTCTCTCGGTTATGGCCTCGGTGAGGTTTCTCAGATGCTCATTGGCATCAAGCTCCCATCCTTCAGTTCGTGACTCACTGGAGAGCTCTGTGCATCTCCCTTGGGAGCTTACGCTCTTCCTTTGGTCCGGTGTCTCCTCTCTCGTATGTATCCCTCTTACCTTGGAAGGTTTGTTGACCTATCATGTTCCTTCTGTCAGAAGGAATCTCAGGTCTGCAGGTCCCTGTGGTACTTTGGGCTGACATCCCATGTTTCCATTCATGGGAGTGGTTGATAATTCAACCACTGGTCCTTTCTTCATTAATTGATTTCTCTCCTTGGGATCCAAAGGAGGTTGTCATCCTCATCAAGGGAAATTTGGGGTTATTTATCATAATAAACCCTCTCTTATAGTTTTCACATTCTTCCTCTAGTGATATCATGGCCAATACTTTCAAGGCTTTACCCCCACAGTCAGTCATTGGCAACTCAAACAATAATACATTTACATTGTCCTCATGCATTAGCATGGTAATTCCTATTTTATGATTAATTACAAATTGGGGGAAATAGGGTGTTACAATTCCCTCCCCCTTAAAGGAACATCGTCCTTGGTGTTCTTTCTCAAAAACACCTGTCACGCCTTTCTCATTCAGCCACTTCAGAAGTCTTGACCTTCGTCCTCGGTCAGGTCCTCTTTCAGGATCTTAGTCTTCGTCATCTACCTTCAATAATTCTTGGACAACAAGCACATTAATCAAAATTTTGTGCAAAAACATCTTAATGTTGTTCAAAATTAAAAAGGGAAATTTCATAATCTTAGCACAATACTTATCTGTGCAGTTTGTGGATCTGTATCCACATAGTAGTTTTGTTATACATGCTCATCGCTTTCCTTGACGTACCCATTGGTTGCATGATTTCAATTCAATAGTTCACAAGAGCTATCATGATTTCATCTTCCTTTCCAAGGTTTTTCTACACGGAAACTACCCACTGTGTGCATGATCCCAATAGTTTACAAGAATTATTAAGGTCTCCTCTTCCTTGCAGTCACTCACCCTCCAGGCCTAGGCTCAAGCATCCCCTTTACTACTATACAGTCCCTCGGGCGATCCATCTTGCCCTGCCAAGGTTTTTTTGCACAAGAAAATTTTAGAGACTCTATCGAGTCTTACAGTCGAGGCGTCCCTCAGACTTGCTCTGCCGAGGCATACCCCCGGCTTGTGTTACCTCAACACAATAATTTTCAGGCGATCGTGGCTTATCACGGGGTTTTCATGGCTCAGTAGTAGCCATGTTCATCATCTTCAACTTTGACAGCCCTCATTTGTCCTCTTTGGACATGTCCTTTCTTCTCACCTATATCACAGGTATACAAAATTCATGAGACGTCATTATAAATTCTAACTTTCAGAATTTTATTACAAATCTGTCACCCACAGATTTTCCAATCTCACGATTTGTTTTCATATTTGTTCTGCACAGGAACCAGATTCATAATTATGGGACTTTCCTTCCCATAACAGTTTGTCTTAGCAGGCAATCGGTCTTCCTTATGGACTTACAACACTGTCATATCCAAGACCCTTTTGCTTCCTGCACTTTCAACTTCAATCGGCCAAACAACTTGTTAGCTTTTCCATGCATATACATTTTATTGCACCTTTACAACATCGTCACAACAATTTCAGAATTGTGCATACTTAATAATTAAATTACTTTCTCAAAAGGAAATACCATTCCTTGCAGTTTGGCTCAGCAAGCAATCGGTCTTCCTTATGGACTTACAACACTGCCATATCCAAGACCCTTTCCTCCCTACAATTTCATTCTTTACACAGCCAAACAATTGTTAGTTTTTCGTGTACATTACATTTTTCGAAAATCTAGTATACTAACAATCCAGGTCATTTCATCTATTCAAGGATTCAAAGCGAAAGGATAAATCATCTTGTACCTATGCATCATTCCAGCCTACCAAATTTTCAAAATGTGATTCGGATATCAATTGATTTTAATGAATGCGCCAACATTTGTGGCCACATTCATACCCAACGCACCCTTGCAGTGATTTCAAGTTTGTCACACTTTATGACAAGTTCTTGGCCATGGTGTGTTGGAACTTAACCAACCTCTCCACCACATGGCCTATTTGTTTTCATTCATTCTTACAACATGACCATGCTTTCTGCTATAGGCCGATCACGATCCCAAATTAGTACACATGTAACTTAAAAGTTTCACATGAATGCACCCAAGCATTATGCCTTCATTAATAACCAGGGTGCCAACACTCATGGCCACCCAAATTTGGTTTTCTCTAACACCTATACAATGTGAGTAGAAATGTTGGAAGGTCCTCCTTCCTCAATGGGAAATCCATTGTCTGTCATTTRTGCAATTATGCATTTCCTTGAAGTAATTCCATGCAACATGCTATCTATGAGCACTTTTGTTTCCAATCATTCCTTGATTGGTCCATCTGTTCATGAAATATCAGTTCATGAATTCTTTCGAGGGTTACAATCGCTCTTTACTACCAGAGGTTCACGCCTCCATCATTCAGGTTCTCCTTCCTAAATCATACCCTACTTGGGTATCCATGGCATACCACTGCCCTTTCAATTTTCATGCATAACATGAGACAATAAAATATTTCAGAAGGGGTTCTCACCCGAATCCTTTCATACCCTAAGCCACATAAGCATGAACATTTTTATACCTGTTCTTGGCTGCTAGAACTCTCTTTCTGATCTCTACCTCATCAACAGTGCTTTAGCAGGATTTTCACAGTCCTGTCAACAATCTTTCAGCCACAGCCTTCTCTTGGTCATCCTCTGCTTGAGGTTGCCCATCATTGGCAATTGCCTTCCTCAATAGCTCCAATTCCTTTCTATACATAGCATGCATCATCATAGTCACAATTATATTAATCGTAATATTAAACCAAATGCATCTATCATAACATTTGAATTCATAAACATCTTTAAAATGTCATAGCATGTCTTTATGCACTTCATCATATTATCTTCAAATGTTTCCACAAGTGCAACACAAACAAATTTCGATTGCATCTTCAGCGACACAATCCTTATCACTATGTGTCAAAACCTTTTTACTTTCATTGGCATACCAGCTTTCTCATCCAAGAGAAAACATAATACTCAGCGAGGAAAGAATTGGGGACTCTCCCCTTCTTCCAACTCTTTCTACACCGCCAGGGCTAGAGTTCAGCCTAGTCGAGTTATTTCTAAGGCCTTATTGTCTTTTCTTAATCACGGCTTCAACCAAGTCTTATCAGTTAAACGTACTCATTTATTCATTGAATCATACTCGGGGGGTTTACTTGCCTCTTACCAACTATACCGGTTTCCACAACTTCTCTTTTTCTGAGCATCTCTGGGTTAGGTTCATCCTAACTCTTAGGATACTTCAGCATGCTTTAATAGCAAAATATTTTGCCCATAATGAATCATGAACATGCGCATCTTTCACACTACCATTCGGTTATCAGAATTGGTCAATATTCATTTATTAGTCTTCTTATTCATCACATGATATTTTTCAAAATGTAATCCAGGATTCTGGTGTATATATATAAGCTTGTGGCTTACTTCTTAATTCTCAGTAGTCATTAAGGTTGTGACTTCATTTTCCTAACAGAGTCTTCACACAGTTCCTCCACAAGGAACTCCTTCAACATGCAACTTACCTATTGCATATCCATCACTATTTGTGATGGCCTCAACCTTGAGTTAGCTTTCACTATCTACCAAATATTCCCTTAAGGAATATAAACATGCATCTTTGTCATGTACCTAATTACGTATTATGGTTTTGTTAATTTACATCCATGATGTATTTAACCATATTCATAATCATAAGCCTGCATGTAGTTGTCATGGGTATATTTCACAACCCACATACATATTTACTTTTAAGATCAGTCAACTCGGGATTGTTCACAATCCTTCTCATGTGATTCTCAAAGGCATAATCATTTGCCTCTTATTATGACAACATAACATCTTTGCTCATTTACCCTTCTATCTAATCATATTAGTATTCCCTGAGAAAAGGGAATACAGTCCCTTCAAGCTATTGCTTGGAAAAGAACTTTTGTGACTCTTCAGAATGGGGTCAGCCATGCATCCATAGTATTTGTTTGATCTGGACAAGTGCGATTCTTTCTTTATATTTCCTTCATTTAGGCAGTCACCTCGTGTCTTTAGTATACCTATATTCTTATATTATACATGTGTTTGTACATGTAATATCATTCATACCTAACTGGAATTAAATCAGGCTTTATATTAAGAAGCTTCTCAATGCATTAAATCCATGCACTCAAGCATAACACACACAAACCTAACCAAACATTTATCATGCAAGCTCATTGTTTGCACCCCTTCCATGTCATTCACACACATGGACATATCCGACTTCTATATCCCCTTTTTTTTTTTTTACAAGGATCTTCCAAGCATCCTTATGATCACGTATACACATTCATGGATATGTAGGTGCATCTATTGCACCTTTTTACCTAATGCATTCACTTGATAGTTTAATTTCATCATTAGTGTCCTTTAGTTTGAGACTTCAGTCACTTACAGGATTAATCTCATTGTCATACCTCGTGTTAGTGTTGTCTTCTCTCATGGCTATAACCAACCAGGGTCACTTTCCTCTTTATGCGACAACGTCTTAGCAAGAAAACCTCCTTGCTTCAGCGTCCATAGGGTCTTACCCATTTCACTTTTCTCTAGTCATGAGGAGTTATATACTCCAATTTTAATATAAAGTAGTAATTATACAACCAAGGATCCTACCTTATCCTCTCATATTCCTTTAGGCCCACAAAGGTATTAACCATTATATAATCAGCCATCATTAGTGCCTAATGTTCCAACTGTCCATGCTTAGAGGCGACGTCACTAACATCAGGTTTTTCGGCTTTCGGGCTTCAGCTACCCTTGACAGAACCCTACCACCTTCAACTATCCACATTCAAGTCTTATTATCAATGTTAATTAGCATATCCCTACTTAGGTAAGAGTAGTCGTCACTTTGACAAAGGGGTTAAAGAAATTCTTCTATTGAAATTCAACAAGAATTCCCAAAAACACAAGTTCAATCTACAGTCCTTCTCCTCAAGGAGTAAATGCAGATAACTATATCTCCTTACGCGACTCGTACATGAGCCCAAGCAAGCCAAGTGTTGTAACCATGCTCTGATACCAATTTGTCACACACCCACTACGGCCTAATAGATTTTTTGTCATTTTTCTTCAAGGGACAGAATCCCCGACACTTTTATGGGGCCTAGCGCAGACTCTTCATTCCCTTATCCTCCTCCAAACGACCACAACTTGGCTTTAGCACAAGCACCTTTCGCAACTCGCGAGTTGGGAGTCAAGACTCTCGACTCCCCTTTCTCCAAACACTGATACCCGAGATACGATACAGGTATGGCTTCCTCCTCACTAGCGCCTGCTACATGTAACCGTAGGCTAGGCCAAATACTAGCACCACTCGCAATTTCTCTAGTTGAGGTGTTGAGCCCTTGTGTTCCTCCTTTGCGAATCCCTGAGACGCGAGAGGTCAACGCCACGTGGACTCTGCCAAAGAGACGTGCACACGCCACTTGTCTCCTCCGTTGTACTCTGCTCACGAGTTGTGTCGTCGCCGCCCGTCGCACGAGACCTCGGCTCTCGACGTTTCGCGGCCTTATCCATCAAGGTGCAACTTCTTCATCCTACGAAACCCCGATCCAGGATAAGTCAACAATGGGTTGACTCTTTCCTAGGTGACAAGTGTCCACCACCGGTCACCCGCTTCCACCTTCCTCTGGGCGCTTGTTGTTACGCCACCTGTCAACCGCACGATCCCCACTTACAGATGGGCCACATGTTTACACGAGCCCTCGGTACTCGGCACTTCGCGACTTCGACAGTCGAAAAGAAACTCTCTCAAGTTCTGAACCCCCGATAGGCGATAACCACGAAAGTTATGATCCCACGGTTCCCCCGTGGCTTGGATCCAACGGTCTGGATCCTTTCGCGATCTCGCGTATCGCGAGTCCTTAAAACCTTGCCCGTTGACTCATTCGAGTCGCGAGTAAGCGAAACGTTGATCTTTTTCCACGTGCCCTCCTTGATGGACGGCTACGATCAAATCGCAACTTCGCACATCGCTAGCTCGAACAGTATGTTCTTTGACCTTCTTGCTCTACAAGTCAGCGAAATGTTGAGCTCTCGCCACGCGTCCTCTACAATGGACGGCTTGATTTCCTCTTCGAAGAGTTCGGGATTTCATGTATCACACGTTAGAAGGGATCTCTACCTCTGTTTCCCCAAACGTCGAAATCCTCCTTTGGGCACGAAGCGTTAAGGTTATCACTACTTCTATAGATCTGACGGTTGTCCGTCCTCGTCTCTGCATCCCTCCAATATCGATTGTTTTTCCTCTGGAGCCTTCGCTGCTTCCAGTTCTTGAATAATTTCGGTCTCCAAAGGTTTCAAACATTTGTCCCTTCCTCTGCAATCCACCTTGGTTTAAGGAACACTCTGCAATTGTTATCCCTCCTAAGCTTCGTCAGCTATGAAGGACTTAAGAGCCTTGTGCTCTTCTTCTAGGCTTAACAGGCTTCGTCCTCCAAAGGACTCAAAATGATTAGGAAGGTTTACATGCATACATGAAACTATGTTCACGGTCGACGAATACATAGTTCGTGACTCAAGCTTATGCCACCACATGACACAAGTATTTACGAGTATAAAACATATCCTAACCATATGATTTCTTACTGGCCTAATTATACAGCCAAGCAGTGATAAAAGGAATACAGTATATCCATTAAGAAGTCATGCACAATTCCTGCAACATACACAGTATAGCCAATTCATACACAGTTACAGATAAATTACACAGGGCAGGAGATCACTTATCTATTACAGGTTGTTGCCAGCCAACTAACTGTGGGTGTTCGTCCTTCCACCCAACCATAGGCACAGAGGCATTCATTCTTGGCACTCTGGACACCCCCGTACCAAGCCATAATATCACCAGGGAATTCTCACACTTCTCGAGGACTCTTCCTCTATTTCCACTTCTGTTTGGGTCATGTTCTCTGTAACTCAGAGCTTTCTATCTCTCGGTTATGGCCTCGACGAGGTTTCTCAGATGCTCCTCAGCATCAAGCTCGCGGCCTTCAGTTCGTGACTCGCTGGAGAGCTCTGCACATCTCCCTTGTGAGCTTAGGCTCTTCCTTTTTTCCGGTGTCTCCTCTCCCATGTGTATCTCTCTTACCTTGGAAGGTTTGTCGACCTATCTTGTTCCTTCTGTCAGAAGGAAGCTCAGGTTTGCAGGTCCCTATGGTACTTCGGGCTGACAGTGCATGTTTCCATTCATGGGGGTGGTTGATAATTCAACCACCGGTCATTTCTTCATTAATTGATTTCTCTCCTTAGGATCCGAAGGAGGTTGTCATCCTCATCAAGGGAAATTTGGGGTTATTTGTCATAATGAACCCTCTCTTATAGTTTTCACATTCTTCCTCTAGTGATATCATGGCCAGTACTTTCAAGGCTTCACCCCCACAACCAGTGATTGGCAACTCAAACAATAATACATTTACATTGTCCTCATGCATTAGCATGGTAATTCCTATGTTATGATTAATTACAAATTGGGGGAAATAGGGTGCTACACTAAGTTGAATTGATCTGTGATGACACTTATCCGAGAAGGAATAAATGGGGCACTTATCCAAGAAGGGATAAGTGTGATTGGGCTTATAACCCAACATCCCATGTGGAGAGAACATGAGGACATGTCAAGGGAGTTGACCCTTGACCTCACACACTATGTGAGTTGACCCTAGTGTTTCTAGAGGGTGTAGCCTCTAGAAGTCCACATGGAGTGCCATGTGTGATCAACTTTCTCCAGATCGTACTCCTCTATGAATTGAGTTGAATTGATCTGTGAGGACACTTATTCGAGAAGGGATAAGTGGGGCACTTATTCGAGAAGGGATAAGTGTGGTTGGGCTTATAACCCAATGTCCCTTGTGGAGAGCACATGAGGACACGTCCCATGAGGACCCTAGTGTTTCTAGAGGGTGTAGCCTCTAGAAGTCCACATGGAGTGCCATGTGTGACAAGCTTTCTCCAGATCATACTCCTCTGTGAATTGAGTTGTGTTGATATGTGAGGACACTTATTTGAGAAGGGATAAGTGGAACACTTATTCGAGAAGGAATAAGTACATTTGAGCTTATAGCCCATCATCCCATGTGGAGAGAACATGAGGACATGTCAAGGGAGTTGACCCTTGATGTCTCACACTATGGGGAGTTGACCCTAAGTGTTCCTAGAGGGAGTAGCCTCTAGGAGTCCACATGGGAGTGCCATGTGTGACAAATCTTTTACTACTATGGTGGTTTTGTATCACTGGCAGAGACTGCGTGTCTCCGGACAATAGTTGTGTACTACTATGGAAAGATACCTCCCTAGCTAAGAGGGAGTGTTGATGTTTCAGCATCGAGCATAACTTCTACTACATTGGGTTGTAGACCAAGGGAGATAGGATACATTTATCACAAAGATGCACTTGTGATAAATGGGCCCAGACATAGTCCTTCCTTGATCATGACAAGGAATAATATGGACTCGAGGTGCTTTAAGTGCTTTCCACGTGTTAATTAGCATCAAGCCGACATTCACTCATAGGTTTGTACCTATGGTGAAAGACCCTGGTGTGGTCTTTGTCCTAGTCATGGTGATTTGACAAGGAATGATAAAGACTCAAGATGTTATATGCTATTACATGCGGACCCAAAGTGAGCTTAATCTTAGAGAGAGTTAATTGGCTCAGAGGGAGATACGGAGGAGGAGTTTCTCCTCGGTTCAGGTGGGAGAGAGATATCTCCCAAGACTAACAAACAAGTGTCATGAGTCTAGGGTGAAGTTTGTATACTTCAAAGACAAGAGTGGCATGTTGTAGAATGTCTCCCTCGTTGAGAGGGAGTGTTGATGTTTGGACAACATTGGGAAGACATTCTCTAAAAGATAATAATTAATAATGTAATTATTATTGATTATTAAATATAGTATATAATAAGTAAATGATAAATTATAAATAGTTATTAATTATTGAAGGGACGCATCCTTTCATGGATGGTCGCCTTGTGTTCCCTATATATGGAACACTCATCATTGTAATAATGTATCGATCATATCTTATATGAACAACAACACTTCCAACCATGCTTTTAGGCATTGCATCATAATGTGTGAGCTAATTGCCTCCTTGAGACCACTAATGAAACATTATTTAAAAAATGAATCAGATAAGCCCTCTGCGCAGATTGTCAATAGCTCAAAGGCAGCAATGTAGTTAATGATTGTGTTGAATTGGCATAACTTTGTCAGTTGTCCCAAATAGCAAGTGTCATGTTCAAAATGAGCATAAAGGACCTGCACAAACTAGGTCCAAGCAACATAACCTCCATAAGATTTCTTATACCATTGCCACCATTGGCAACGTTTTGAATCCAAATATAAGACTCCCACTTTTAGTTTCTATAGGCGCCATGGAGAGAAATAGTATTCCATTTCGATAACCCACCCCGAAAGATCGAAACCATCAAATTTGTTCATAATGACCTTTAAAAAATGATGCCACAAATTATGATGTTAAAAGTGTGGACAGGGGTTATCTAGAAAGAGTGTGTGACTGCCTATGCTTCCTTGGCTAAGGATTCTTCCTTGGTTGGATCAATGTCTAGATATAGTATATGGATACCCATGTGGGCACTTAACACTTGGCCTTTCTATTTATTATGATGTTAATACCTATGAGTGAAGACTTAATGCTAGAAACCCTGGCTTCAAGAGGTTGGTTTTGAGTGGGTGGGACATGGTTTTGGTTCTTTGTGTTTTCCATGTTGTGAGTCTAGACCATGGGACCACCTAAGATTTTGCCGAAGTGTTATTTCCCATTTATCTCACTACAATCAATGGCTTATAATGAGTCTATTCAAATATACCATATACTAGATCAATGTCTAGATATAGTATATGTTAGTTTTTTAGCTCAGGAGGTACTCCACATATTTTGTCTTGAATGCAGATGTAACCTTATCTTTACACTATGAGGCACTTAATTTTGTAATGGGTTTTTACAAAGTTGTTTTAAAGTGGTTATTTTATTAAAGTTATTTTTTAATAAAGTGTACCTTCTAATTTTAAAGTGACTTTATTTCATAAAGTACACTTATGTAATAAAGTGAAATTACTTTAATATCTTAAGTGATTCATTTTGGAGGGAATGGATCAGGACCTTTGATTTTGAAAAAGACAAAATCTAATCTTGGCCTTTGAAATTAGGGTTGGGGAAGGTGAGAAGACACTTTGGAGGGAAAATGTCATTTTCATATTTATAAAAGAATGCATTGAGTAATGTGCAAGACACATTGAGAGGAGGAGCATGAGAGATTTCTGAGTAAGCTTGAGAGAGGAAAGAGGACATGTTTTCCAAGAGAAATAGGGCACAAATCCCAAAGAAGAATTTATGTTTTGAGGTTGAGTGAATTTTCTATTGTTGAAGGTCATACTTTATAGATCCGTACACTCCATACAACGAAGGGAAAGAGTACGAAAATCAAGGCAGGGCTTGGCACAGTTTTCGAGGAGTTTTTTGTTGTTGTTGGGTCGTACAGAACAATTCGTACAACAAGTTGTAGGCACAGTTTTCGAGGCGTTGCAATTTATGGGAAGGTCGTACAGCAGTGCAAACTTGGCACGAAATAAGCAAATTTTGGTGGTACAGTTGGGAGCTGTAAGTGATTTCTCTTGGTTGGATATGTGATTTTGTTGTTGTTATGTGCTTTTCTAAATCTTAATAATAAGATCTCTCTCTCTCTCTCTCTCTCTCTCTCTCTCTCATTGGGTTTCCCAACATTGGGGTTTTCCTTGGCATTTACCTAAAATTCCAAGTTTTTCATGGGTTATTGAATGTTGTCCATTTACGCTGCATATTTGCTTAGCAATGTGTATTTTTGCTTATGATAATTTATGAATAATGGGTTTGAGACATTTCGAAACTTCATGAAAGACGGTCATCTCTAGGTTGCTAAGTGTTTGACAGAAATTTTAGCTTGTTGATTTTTGTCATTAAAATCTACAGTATATGGATACCCAAGTGGGCACATAACACTTGGCCTTTCTGTCTATTATGGTGTTAATACTTCTGAGTGAAGACTCGATGCTAGAAACCCTAGCTTTAAGAGGTTGGTTTTGAGTGGGTGGGACATGGTTTTGGTTCTTTGTGTTTTCCATGTTGTGAGGCTAGACCATGGGGCCACCTAAGATTTTGTCGAAGTGTTATTTCCCACTTATCTCACTGCAATCAATGGCTTATAATGAGTCTATTCAAATATAGCACAAATCACTTATTAAGTCCACACAAAAAGGGTTACTTGAGAGGAAGACCCAAGAAATCAACATTATGCAAGGAATCTTGTGAGATAGGTTTCTCACAATGATGTCAATAGAACATGAACTTTTAGGGAGTATTACTCCTTGTTGAACATTATTGCATTGAAAGAATTTCTAAATTCTTTCTAGATTCAAAGATGTAGGAATTTCGTTGAACTGTAAAGGCTAGGGTTTGCATATACTAAGAACATAAGAGTGTTAAGTGCCATAGCTCTTTGACATACCAAAAATATTTTCAACAATAGTACTCAGTTGAATCTTTCACAACACCAACTATAGAGGATAAACTATACCCTTAACCACACTACTTGCTACCCTAATACGCAAGAGTTATCCACCCGAGTATTGTTTGCAATGTACTATAGCAACAAAACATTTGTAGGTCTATGTAACATTGGTTTCAGATGCACCTAAAGGTCTTTCAATATAGCTTGGGTTACATGGAAGGCAATTATGTATACAAGTGTTGTCTTATGCGATACTACTCTATGGGATACCCACTGAAGTTACAATGATGTCCAACCATGTGACATGACTTGTATTTTTTGTGTATTCTTCCCCAACTACAATTTTACCCATCGAACCATAGATTTGTGTTATTTAAAGATGTTGGAACCTCTGTAGCCTTCAAAAAATACTAAAAATTGAAGGCATGTTGACTCGAGCTCTATAACCACTTGCAATGTTCCTTAACCCTTTAACTTGAAACACAACCAAGTATACAAAGAATATAATCATAGAAAACCAAATACAAAAGACAATTAAAATGAAATATGCAAAAGATACACTTGTATTATGATAATTAGAAGGAAAGCAATGTTTACTTGTCTCTTAAGGTGAGGTGACTTTTCACTAAGCAAAGCCCCAAATACAGCACAACAAAACATTTCATAGCGTCCTATCTCTTTAAATAGATTCTCAATAGCAAAACACTAACTACTTGTAGTCTCATTACTAGCAAGTACCAACTACATAGTGGACCTTATAAAGTGAACCCTTTTACATTAAATAACTATCCAATACTATTTAATGGGTCTTGTTCAAAGAAAATAGTCATTTATATCAATTAGCTAACTCCTAAGTAGCCTAAAATAGAGAAGCTAGAGTAGAACCCTGACAACAAACCAACACCACAATTCCAAGATCAACAAAAGGAATGAATATAAGTCTTCGAAAAGAAAAATAGCAAAACACCTCAACAAACATCAACCTACATGAGATGTAACCAACATCAAATGTTATTTAAATATGTATTGCTTTTGTACACCATTATGCTCTCAATTTATCAAAATTTATTCATGTCGTTCAGAAAACAGAAGAAACACTTGTAGAACCAGAAAAAGGAAATCCTCCTAACCTATTAGCATCATGAGACCTCTCTCACTAGATGATATCATTGTGACATTATGTATGTTTTCGCTACAAAAGTGAAGTTATAGTTTTGGCTCAATACAATATAACCATTTCAATTAAAAATAATAATAATTTGGTCAATGAAAGAAAGCTCTCCCCTCAATGCTTTCAATGCTTTGCCAAACTCTATTCATGTTATTTTTCTGGTCATTAAATTACAGAACCATACATGCTTGTTAGGACATCATATTAATGTTCATCCCTATGACAAAAGTATAAAGTGTAACAATTTAAACCAAATAACCAATAATCAGCATCTCAACATTGAAAAATATGAATCATGACAAGATTACACAAGTATAATGCCAAATTAAGTGTGTACTCAACCTAGACTTTGTATGAGACAATGGCAATAATGTTTGTTCTTACACATTCTATAATAAATCATTTTCTGTCTTAACATCATCATTGTGTGTGTTGTGAATAATCCACAAACATAATAATCTTGAAATGAAGATCGGCATTATCCACATCAAAAGCTTTAACCATGTGAACACGAGCTTTAATGTGCAAATCTTGAGTGACAAACATCATCGACAAATTCAATGTCCTCGTTATATATGATCGAGGACTTCTTGTTACGTATGTAATGTTTCAAAATAATCTTGTTGCAATGACAAACTTTTTGTTGAGATCTCATTTTACATTAATGCCTACATCGAAATTTTATTTTACATTAATATCTATGTTGAAATTTAATTCCACATTAGTTTTTATCTAATATAAATCATAGAATAAAAATAAAAATAAAAAGTTTAATATCTATATTGAAATTTCATTATTAGATATCCATGTTGAGATTTCACTCCTTGATTTCATTCTTAGACATATACCTATGTTAAGATTTTATTCTTAAATACATACCTATGTTAAGGTTTCTTTTCAAATTAATTCTCGAAAAGTAAAAATAAAAATGGCTTAAGTTTGACTTCCTACAGGATTAGATCAAAATTCATAAAAAGAAAAATTAATATTACATCATTGTGGTCCATATCCTAGGTGTCAGACTGGAGTCGAAGAATATTTTATTAAACAAATCATAATCAAAATTAATCCAAAGGAAAATGATATGATGGTGGCCCATAGTCTAATGTGTCGTGAAGACCAGAGTTGAGAACATTTTTTCAAACAAATCATAATGGACTTAGATCCCCACAAACATGGACAACTATTAGAAAACATTTTAGGAAATTATTTAATGTGCCTTGGATGCACATGCCACAGATGGCAACATTTCCATCGGTATGGGCGTTTGCCCACAAGTGGATTCACTCAGCGTTGGCTTGCACACGTTGCTGCCACGGCAAATGCCCATTATGCAGAAATCTCGATATTTGACAAAACAACGATTCTGTTCTGAAGAATCGTCAAGAACCCATTCTATAAGAATTGATATTTAGCATAGTAGAATCAGAAGTGAAGAAGTCGAAATTGACAATAGTGGCTCAAACATTTGGAACTTCAAACTAAGATATGATTTACTCATAGGAATTGGGAATTAGAAGTCCAGAGAAAAAAATGGAAGAAAAGGTTAAGGAGCAGCTTATACATGAGAAGTAATATCTGATATATGGTCTTGTCAATACAACAGCTTTCGGGTAACTCATAGCTTTGAAAGAATTTATCACTTGCTGAGTTTATCACGTATCACTACTGTACCTCTCTACTGTAAGACAATTGAGGAAAAGAGAACTTATTTGGAGACAATGCCCAAAAATCTATGACACGCAATGACTCCTTCCCTATGTTGGAAATTTCCAAATGCACTCATCTCAAATAAAATGCTCAGTAGCAATCAAAAGGGGCAATGAATTTCTCTCAAATACTATAATAATGCACTGTCACAACCTTGGCTTTTTGTAAACTGTTTAGCTTAGAGAAGCTGAAAATGTAGAGAAATTTGTTTCAAGTTCTGCTTAGTTTAAAAATGAACATGTAAATATAAAACGGCAATATCAGAATCATAATATGCATGTCCGAGTACTCTTGCAGGATGCAACTATGAAGCTTGAAGTTGCTTCTTTCCCTTGGACCTCAGAAAGCTACCACATAATAAACTCCCTATCCATTCAGATTCCATGAATTTCCTCCTCTGCTATAAATACAACAGTCCATGATGAAAAGAACAAGTTGCTGACATCATGAGAAACAACGAACTAAGCAAATAAAATTCCCTAGAGTATTCCTCCTGCTACAAACTTTTATAGTATTCACTAGAAGACAGGTTATTTGTACCAAAATAATGAAAAACAGGCAACAAAGAATTTTCCGTTCTTGGATACCAATATATCTGAAGCAACTAAATTCCATCTAATTACAACAGCCACTAGAAGACAGCGATTGTACTGACATGCAGAAAACTTAAAAACTAGACATTTGATTCATGGATCTGCATATATTTAATGCATTCTTTGGCAGGATGTCATAGCACCGATTCTGTTTCTAGGTCTCTTAAGCATCTTGAGTTTAGACGCTACGAAATTATGTATGAAGCCTGAAAATTTAAGCACGTAGATTTTCAAACGCTACAAACTCTATTAAATTAAAATTAACTGGGCTGGGAGGCAGAGCTCATCTACAAGCCCGGAGATTTTATATAAAAAATAGGTACAAGATTTTCCATCATTTTAAGTCCTCTCTTTGCTGTAAAATATCCCAAATTATTGCATCAGACTCTAATTTACTTCGAAAGTTCTTCCAAAACAGCAATCATGAACAATTTCATTCTATAAAACTTTGTGTGCCATAACCAGCAAAGATTGCAGAAAACAGAGGCAAAATATGGCATAAAGGAAACTTCTTGTTATGCACATATGATAAGGCGATGAAGCTTAGTTGATATTCAGGTCAATAAGCACTGTACTCAAGATTGAGTTCTACAATGCTAGAACACTGTAGGTTTTATAGTTTCTGAGCCTCTCTACTCCAAAGTTCGCGAGCATTGAATAGGCCTATGATAATAGAATGATACAAAACCTAAGCACGTAGATTTTCAAACGCTACAAACTCTATTAAATTAAAATTAACTGGGCTGGGAGGCAGAGCTCATCTACAAGCCTGGAGATTTTATATAAAAAATAGGAACAAGATTTTCCATCATTTTAAGTCCTCTCTTTGCTGTAAAATCTCCCAAATTATTGCATCAGACTCTAATTTACTTCGAAAGTTCTTCCAAAACAGCAATCATGAACAATTTCATTCTATAAAACTTTGTGTGCCATAACCAAAAAAGATTGCAGAAAACAGAGGCAAAATATGGCATAAAGGAAACTTCTTGTTATGCACATATGATAAGGCGATGAAGCTTAGTTGATATTCAGGTCAATAAGCACTGTACTCGAGATTGAGTTCTACAATGCTAGAACACTGTAGATTTTATAGTTTCTGAGCCTCTCTACTCCAAAGTTCGTGAGCATTGGATAGGCCTACGATAATAGAATGATACAAAACCTCCATTTTATATGCAATAATGAATAGCATTAAAGGAGGACGAATCCTTTGATAGGTGAGCTCTACAATGCTAGAATACTGTGGGCTTTATAGCTTCTAAGCCTCTCTACTCCAAAGTTCATGAGCACTGTATAGACATAATGTGGGCTTTATAGCTTCTAAGCCTCCCTACTCCAAAGTTCATGAGCACTGTATAGACATACTGTGGGCTTTATAGCTTCTAAGCCTCTCTACTCCAAAGTTCATGAGCACTGTATAGACATCAGGTCAAGCTTCCGGAGATTGTTTGAAGTAGCCAAACAAAGCAAACCACCTATCAAATAATTCATCCTCCTTTAATGCTAATCATTATTGCATGCATATAAAATGGGGGTTATGCATCATTTGATTATCATCAAGCTCACCTATCAGAGGATTCATCCTCCTTTAATGCTAATCACTATTGCATATAAAATAGAGGTTATGTATCATTTGATTATCATCAATGTCTCGTGACCACATACATTTCAACACCAAAAGTCCAAAGCTTTTAACAATTTTTGTCCACATACCTTCCCAGCTGGCAAAGAGATATGCGGCTATTTCCGTCCCTCTTCTTTAATCTTTTTATCTGACTTATTGTAGAACAACAGGTATGTGTCATTGGACCAGCTAGATTTAGAGTTCTAACTGGGAAGCTGTTATGGATCAGTCTGCCTGTTCCTAGAGCACAATCTTAACCACAACTATTGAAAAGAGGTTAGCATGCAACACACCTCCTTAGGCTGTACAGGAATACTGGTGCTCAACCCATCTTCTGGACCCCTCGGCTGAAGAGATGAAGCATGGTTATCAACAAGTCTCACATGTTGACCAAAATCAGCATGATCAATGCCACTTTCCATTCATTGCCACTTTCTCATATTCATATGGCCAAAATTCACATGGGTCCAGCTTTTTAGTCTTGGCTCCTATCAACTTACCATATCTGTTCTCACCCAATAATTAAATTACAAGATGAAACCCAAATAGGAAAATGAGTGGATGAAACCCTTCGGGTAGAAACCCCAACAAAGAAAATACAAGCATACTGATTGATCATCATTCTAGGAACAAATAATAAGGCTGACGGGGTTACATGTTGATCATGGTAATAGTTACAGAGACTGAGTAATGGGAAGTACCTTCAAGATAAATTTCAAGAGGAGGTCTTCAGTGAAAAGAATACCCTTTTAACTTGCAACATCACTCCGGCTATGGCACTAAAATATCAATTATATGGTAAGATAGAAAACCAATATTAGAGATCATGTTGCAGTTACGGATGAGAGGTGTGCAATACTTGAAGAGTTGCCTACAATTGTTGAGGAAGGCAGTCCACATTTCAAGTTACAAGTGGAAATTGTCCCTGAATGCACGCCGCCCCCACCCCCTGGGTTTGGAGCATTTATATAAATAAAGCTGTTTGAGAATTCAACCACACCTATCCCTCCTGATCCAAGACAGCTCTACTTAACACATCTGGACAAAAGGCCTCCTGCATTAGTGTCAACTGCATGTCATTTATGGTTAAGTCATATATCCTGTTTTGAAAGATCTAGCTTTTTCTTTATGAACATATCTTCTTTTCTTGAGGGACAAGGGCCATAACAAAATCATATGATTGCTATTTACCATCATGTTAGTGATAAAGTTGGGTTCTAGAATTACTCGGGAATGACTTGGCAAAGCCAAAGAGCAAGAGTATAACTCAGGCTCATGAAAAACACAACAAATAAAATGTTCAAAATACTCGAACTTCCACACAAAGAAGATACTTTTCATTGCATGACAAATCCACTTCAAAGCTATCCAAACAAACATAAAGGCATGTAAAACTATTAGTATTATGTAGGAAAATGAACAATTTTACATAGGCTTCAAAAGTTTATTGTACTTCAAAAACTATGGAGATGGCTTATCACATGAATAATTCAAAAATGTAAATATCCAAACAAAATGAGTGGCCACTGCCCACTATCAGTGCCAATCATTAACTCTATTCTCCTGTGCACCTCTGCAACTGTGCTCATGAATGAGAACCAGAAGCCACTGTCCCTACATCTGAAGGTCCTACTGACTCAATGTCTAGCCAATTTGTGCTCCCCATCCCTGAATGATACAATCTTCTATTGGATCAACTTTCTAGCTTGATGACATACGCACTGTTGGTTCATGATGATATAAAGAATTTTTTTGATATTGTCTCTTTAGATTGAAAAAATAAATGAATGACTTTAATAAATACATTATAACTAAAAAATCCAACTTTCCAACTGTTTATTGTGGAATAGAAGGTACTAGTAGATAGATAGATTGAATTTATGCCCAAGTGGTTAGCTTAACCAGTTGTTGCCAATGATGGCATTTGGCTAGTTCCATGCCGGCAGGTGCCCAATTCAAATCGCCCTGAGTGTGGCGCACTATTCTAGATTATAGGTTTACTAGGGATACCATCCACAAATGTGGAGAAGCATCCCTTGGGTTTCCCCACAAGGTTTTCCTCAGGAGAAAGAAAAGATAGAATTTTATTTAAACATCCACAACATCAAGGATATATAGCTTGGGTAGGTTACAACTTGAGGCAGCCCACCTTTCCATACATACAACAAATAATGCAGATTCAGAAAGGAAATTATAACTCATATTACAGAAGAAGGATTCTAGTCTTATACAAGGGGCTTGAGCGAGAATCACTGAGCTACTTAGCGGGGTTAACTCCCTGGAGGTGGTAGCCTTGGGCCTGTGCATTTTCCCACAACAGTTTGTCCCTGATGTGCAGCATTCATGAAGCCCTCCTTACAAAATCTTCCAGGTGGCTGCCCTATAACTCTGTGTGCCACCCTCCCTATCCCAACACTAAACCCTTCCTGCTGCTGCTGTAAGCGGTACAGTTGAGGAGGAAGAGTTGTTCAGTTTCTACCTCCTTGGAGCCGCAAACCTGGCAAGCCCTGCTATTCCATGCCTTGGGCTCCATCCATCTCCCTATCTCACATCGTAGCCTATGCAAGCTTGTCCTGAATAGGACAAGACGTGCTTCTCGCTCCAAGGGGCATCAAGTTTTTAGTATTCTTGCAGGCCCCATTGTTCACTGTTTATTCTGACAATGCAAGAAACCTAGTTGTACTATAAATAGAAAAGGTTCTATTAACAATAGTTAGCATGCCCCATAAGTATCCTCTCTAATATAGAAGAAAAGACCATCTTTTTTTGCATCAACCAATGTTGTTGAAGCCTTCAGGAAAGAATGATTCTGTTGTATTGCATCACATATCACAGAACCAGTCTTGACCTAATGTATCATAGGAACTGGTGAGCTAGGATGCAACTTCAATCTCAGCTATGTAATAAGAATGAAATACTTGTTATTGAAACAAGCCTAACTATAACTGGTTTGCATATTAGGTCTGCAACAGATAATTATCATGCAAGTATTACATGAACTTCGAACAAGAATAATTCAGATATTATTGTATCACATAGCATCCAAATCGTTTCACCTAATAGGGCTTAGGTATTAGAAAACTATGATGAAACTATGATAGAACCAAAATATGAAGTGTGCAAGATTTTCCTGATCAGCCAGACCTCAGAAAGCCTTAAACAGAATCACTTGGAATAGAATAGTTTTCAGCTAATTCAACCAATTGATGGAAAGATTAGAAAATTTGCCTTTCATTTTACGGCTTATATGACAAATAAAAAGCATAATTTAATTGTCAACTTCTCTGCTGTTTCAAAACTAGCAAATTCTAGAATCTGCTATTTAAGACTCTCAAGCCATCTTCCAAATGAAATGCCCACCTATGTGAGACTTTCCAACCTGTAAAGCAACATTGTTGAGACCTTAGCGTACTAGGGTTAGGAACATAACCGTCCAATAGCTGTGGCAGTAATCTAGCATAAGTTAAGCCAAAAGGAAAGATTTCATGATAAAATTTAGTATTTACTGACACAACGGCAACCAGGAAACTATCTCTGACATAAAATCATAGTGGCCCAAATAAATCACTCTGCAGATTCAGATTTTTGTTTCTCGATCTCAGCTTTGAGGAGGCTCAGTTGCTCCTCCAGCCTTTCTTGTTTTTGCATGCCTGTTTCCAGGTTACTCATTAATTTTTCATAAGTAGCATCCATGTGTGGGTTCAAATGATTAATCTGATCTTTCAAAAACTGAAATTCGTCCACAAAATCTTGGTTCTGTTGCAACTGCTGCTGCAAAGATTTCATTGTGTTATTTTGCTGCAGAATGGTTTCCCTCAAACCCTCAATTGTAACGCGAGCTTCTTCCACAGCTCTTGTGTAGCCATAAAATGTTTTGTTTGTAAGATAAAATTGAGTCTTTAATTTATTGTATTCCATCTCCCTCTGCCGCTCATCTTGTTTGCCCATCTGCAGAGATAAAATCATGTTATCTCTTTGTTGCAACTGTTGTGATAACTGTTCAATCCGTGTATTAGCCGCTCTTATAATTGACTCCTTCTCACTCTCATGTATTGCTTCAGCCCTCCGTGCATACCCAAACATATGTTCCATGCACGTGCCAAAACTCAAAGGAACATCAAGCCTCGGCTTCTTCTCAAGGTGACCATGAAACTCACCATCTTCATCTATCTCCATCTTTGTAGCATTGCCAGAATGGGATGGGCCTTGACTCATCATTGGAAATAGATGCTCTGCTGAAGAGTGACTCTGGAGATAGTTAGCTGGATTCACTGCCATATCTTTCTCAAATTTTGCCATTACTAGATCTTCTGAACTGGATCTTTGCAGGTGGTCCACCAGATTCATCGCCATACTTTTCTCGATTTCTGACATCATCATTCCAGCTGAAGTGGTATTTTCAAGAAGGGGTGCATGATTTAGCATCATTCCTTTTCCCATTTCTAAAAATTGTTCTGCAGACATGCAGTTCTCAAGATGTACAACAGAGACTGGCATCGTACCATTCTCAAATTCTGATAACGGATGTTCCATCACTGTGGCCTTTTCAATATTGGGACCTGGATTCAACATTATACCCTTCTCAATTTCTGATAACCGATGTTCTGCTAAAGCAGGTCCATCCAGATGAGAATCCTCAGACAATATTGCAACAGGTCCTCCAACCACATGAGCATCCTCAGACTGAACTGAAACGGGTCCTCCAACCAGACGGGCGTCCTCGGTCGATACTGTAATGGGTTCTCCAGCCAGATGGGCGTCCTCGGACGATACTGCAATGGGTCCTCCAGCCAGATGGGCGTCCTCGGACGATACTGCAATGGGTTCTCCAGCCAGATGGGCGTCCTCAGACGATACTGTAATGGGTTCTCCAACCAGATGAGCATCCCCGGACAATACGCTAACAGGTTCTCCAACCAGATGGGCATCTTCAGACGATGCTCTAATGGGTTCATCTACCTTCTCACTCTCTGTGTGCGTTTTTCTTGTATGCCCACTTTCTTCCTCGGATTCTTTAGTTTCTGTACCATTTACACTGCAAGGCTGAACGTTGCTCTCAACAATGTCATCCCCTTCCTTCTCCATTTCATCCCCAAGGTCTTCGCTTTCTTCATTATCTTCCACCCCTTGTTGTAACACTGCCTCATCTATCTGTTTACTAACATTTTCCACGTCTTCGAGATTTGTCTGTGAATCCTCGGCCGGATTCTGATCGTCAATCACTCCGCCCTCTTGCATATCTGTATTGTTGTCGACATTGACACCGACCAAATCCTCAAGGGCTTTTGTCTTCACAGCAGAATCATCCTCTTCACAGCCCAACTCCACCAACTCACTGTCAAATAGCTTTGGCCGCTGGAACTTAATCAACTGCTGAAAATGGGGAGCATAATAGAACTTTTCCAAGGCTTTTCCCTGCAAGAGCTCCTTTTCTGCCCGGGACCAAATCAGAGTAGCCCAATCAATATTCGCCTCATCGTTCAAACCAGACTCCACCAAACCCACCATTTCCTCTGTGGTCAAATATGGGTCGTCACAGGGACAAACCCTGCTAGATATAAAAGATAGAACACACCTGGCTGCCTCATCACTGCAATTCTCGATTGGGTATCCAGGAGGAACCTTGGAATCTGGTACTTCAAGGGAGTTTTTCTCCTTTTTGTATGGTATTATCAGGGCCCTGGCCAAATCAGGCCTGGAAACCCTAATCCTCGAACCCTTGACAAAACTACAATGAGCACTTTGGTCGTATGTCATTACCAGCTGGGCTAACTCGTGTGACCTAAGGTCTGAATCAATGTCCAAATTGGCAAATTCCCACAGACCCAATTTCTGAAAAACCCCTTCGTGTTTAGACAAATCTGTCATGTGGGTGTTGGTCGTAATGGGGATTGGCCGCATGGTCTCCTTGAGAACATTAGCATCCTTGGTTTTCAGAGATGAGATTCGCTTACCTTTTTTGCCCTTCTTCTTGCTTGAGCTTGACACGATGTTGATGCTAGGACTTTTGTCGTCGTTCTTGTTCGGCCTTGGTGGGGTTATGAGGCGGACTTCATCATGGTCACTGCTGCTGGCCGGGCTTTTCTTCGTACCCTCCTGCTCCTGCTCTTTCTTCTTCTTCTGATTAGAATCCTGCTGTTGCTTCCTCTTCCTCTTGGGAGGCATTGCGGAAACTAAGAAAAACGGCACGCAACTGAAGACTTCTTTGCTCTGCTCTTCCTTGCTTTATGCTATCCCTCTCAGGCTACCAATCCAATATTTAAAAATGCTTCGGATTCCACTAGCTGATTGATTGATATATGAATGGATCCCAATATAGATGGGTGATCTTTAGCGGTAAAGCCTGTCAAGCTCCTTTGATTAGGGCTATGATTCATTTTAAGGGATGATGGAAACCCACTATTTATTTATTTTATTTTGATTAGAAATGTTCAATTTTTTTTTTCAGATGTTCTCCCTGTTTTTTGGACGGGGTGAAGAGAATCATAATTAAAGTCAAATTAGGGTTAATGTGGGTAAGTAGAATCAAATGGGCACAATTAATGATCTTTTAGTCTTATTTAACTTTAAACCGTAATTTGATGGCTATGCATTGAAGATGCTGGCATATTCTTAGTCGTCCTCCAAAATCAATGGATCAGATTTATTGTTCATAACTTTCTTGCATTTATCAAGGCATATGTTAACATGTTTACTTTTTAACATTTACCTAGTCACATTAAAAAATTACTGTAAGGATATGTAATTGTCACGTTCCATTTATCAACCTAATGCAGCCAAACTTTTCATATTACCACAGAGGGATTACCACAAAGGTTTTATATTAGAGACACATGTTATCAATATATTGGGGGCACGCGTTCTCAGCGGCTACCTTTAGGCATTCTCAACCGCAAGTTAGCAGCTGTGTTAGTTATCAATTAATCAATACCTTAAGGTTTAGGTCTATAGGTAGAGTTGGTTAAATATTTGTTTCTATAATGTATGGTAATTTTAAAAAGTTTTGGGTTTAAGTGAGATAGTTACCCATTATAAATATTTGTGAGAGTTTGGGGTTCACTGAAATGGTCGTTCCCCAATGTAACGAGAAGATTTCAAATTTGTTAAAAGGTACGGCCTCCCCATTCTTTAAGCCATTGATGGCAAGGTAAAAGAGAAAAGAGTTTTTATCTATTATCATTTTTCATTTTTTTTCACATAAAAAAATTCACAATTTATATTAGAGATATAAATATGTGTTTTCTAGAGAAATGACACAAAATTATCCATTATCATTTATTTATCACATTAAATTGATATGTGATACTTCAAAATAACAAGGGTAATCATCGTTGAAGATTTTTTTATAAATAATGTGTGAAATTTTTAAAGGTTAATCGTGTTTTTATAGGATGTAGTTTAAACATTTTATGTTTTTATATTTTTGTGATGTTTTTTAAATGAGTTTTGTTCAAATTTGATTAGAAATTTAGAAGAATAATTAGAATGGTATATTTTATTAGTGGAGAGTATATATTTTGGATGTTTTGGATAAAAAATAAAAAATAATATAATATATAAGATGATGTGATTTTAAATTAAATAAAATAATATATAAGATGATGTGACTTTTATAAATGATAATGATGATGATGATGATGATTAACGTCCACTAAGACTTAATTGATATATCGAATCTTAAGAGGGTAAGTGATTACTTGTGATTCTTTAGAATTTTGTTTATCGAACCTTAAGAGGGTAAGTGATTACTTGTGATTCTTTAGAATTTTGTTTATCGAACCTTAAGAGGGTAAGTGATTACTTGTGATTCTTTAGAATTTTGTTTCTGTGCTCGAAAAGCATTAAGAGAAGCTTTCCAAGATCACCATACTTTTGTTGAGTTAAGAGGTTAGGAAGGTTGGTAGTGTGATCAATATTTTGAAAATGAGATCTAATATGGGTATAGGCTGGACAATCTAAGAGAAAATGTTTTTCATATTCAACCTTCTTAGTGTCACAAAGGTGACACACTCTTTCATCCCATGGCATTTTAGGAATTGACCAACACCCAGTTTCACTATGGAGCTCGTGAGAATTTGTTCTTATCTTAGCAATGTTTTTTTTTTCTTTACACTTGGCAAAACAGATAGATAATTTTGATCTTCTAGATTATGATTGATTACATCTTTATAATACATCAATTTTCTTTTTTCCTCTAACTTTTTATCATACCACATTTTTTCCTTAACTTTTGATTTGACATTTTTTTAATAATATTATAAGGTGAAAATTTCTCCCAAACTATATCATAAATGATAATAATACATAGAAACTAGTTAAAATATTATATAAATTTTATAAGATTTAAATCTAAATCAAGGCTATGAAACTCATCATTTTCATAAAAACTAGTTAAAATATTATATAAATTTTATAAGATTTGAATCTAAATCAAGGCTATGAAACTCATCGTTTTCTATGGTTAATTCCAAACTTGATAGGTAAGAAAAAAAAAATATTATTGAATAGATTAAAAGTTGTTAGCTAAGAAAAAAAAAATATTATTGAATAGATTAAAAGTTGTGGAGGGTTTAAGTGATAATAATATATATATATATATATATATATATATATATATATATATATATATATATATATACACGGAGAAGTTGTATAATTTTATATGTAATTTATAATATTTATTTTTCAAGAGGATTTAGTTTGAATGACTGGAAGGAATATTGTTATCTTTTATTCACTTAAATTTTCATAATTAATATGTTAAATTTTCTATGAGTGTATTGTTGTAACGTTTTCAAGTTTAGTTTTGTGATTAAAATAAATTATCAAACAATGTTCCTTATTAATATAAAATATATTCGTGAATAAATCTTATATAATCATATAATTTTTAAATTAAATTGAAAAATAAAAAATAAAAAACTAAAATAATATATAAGATGATGTGATTTTAAATTAAATAAAATAATATATAAGATGATGTGACTCTTATAAATGATGATGATGATGATGATGATTAACGTCCACTAAGACCTAATTGGTCTATCAGACCTTAAGAGGGTAAGTGATTACTTGTGATTCTTTAGAATTTTGTTTTTGTGCTCGAAAAGCATTAAGAGAAGCTTTCCAAGATCACCATACTTTTGTTGAGTTAAGAGGTTAAGAAGGTTGGTAGTGTGATCAATATTTTGAAAATGAAATCTAATATGGGTATACAATCTAAGAGAAAATGTTTTTCATCTTCAACCTTCTTAGTGTCACAAAGGTGACACACTCTTTCATCCCATGGCATTTTAGGAATTGACCAACGCCCAGTTTCACTATGGAGCTCGTGAGAATTTGTTCTTATCTTAGCAA